>JAQIXG010005190.1:0-11781 GCA_034700105.1 Oconnorella tubifera | reverse complement strand
CCTATATATATTATATAAATCTAGTTAGAATCTATAATGATTGTAGTATAATACTGTAATAGTGGGTATTTGTAAGTAGCAGAAATTATTGTTCATTTTGAAAGCAAAAACCTGCGTTAACGCAGGTTTTTCAGAAACTTGCGTTATTTGTTAATTGTTAGTTGAGAGAGTAACAGGGAAAGAAAGAGGGGGGGATAGGTGGATTGGGATGGATTATGACAGAGAAGTAAATTTAAATAATTGACAGATATTGAAAATTCCGCAAGTTATACATGCGTGCGGGTTATACACGCGTGCGGGTTATACAAAAATTTAATACGGGTTATAAAAAAAATTATTAGCGTAAAATTACAGTTTAAGCGTAATTAAAACAAAGTGAATATATTTGTAATTTAATAAGTATCATATATATTTAAAACAAAAGTAGAATTTATATGGTTGTTTATGCTTGGCGTCTGGTGTAAGACAATGCGAAAAAAACTTGGCGGTCAATGCGTTAAACAATTACGACTGTGTTGGGGATGACAGATTTTTATTTCACTTTCTTTATCATAACTTATATTGCGGTGAAAAAGTTTTGTTATTTTTTATATATTTAATTCATATATATATAAGTGTAAAAATTAAAATAATATTTTTATTTGCGCACTAAACCAGCAATTTTTATTTACAATGCACAGTCCTCAGATGATAACCGATACATGATAGTATTAATCGAGTAGAGACATAATATTTAAACCTAAGCGTTACTCTGTCACAGAGCTGCAGTGTGTATGCCGCGAACGATACATTGTGTGGACAATATTTGGCCTGATACTAGAGTTAACTACACTTTTAGTCAGTAATACTTTGATCTGATGAAATTGGTATTGCTCCTAGATCTAAGTTAGGGACACTCTAGATATTTAACTTTGCAATGCGGGACTGAAAGAAAAATATTTTCTTAGAATTGCATTCATTATTGTTTCTTAATGCATAATTATTTTCCTTAATTTCATAGCAGCCAATGATAATGCAGCAGCAACTATGATGCAACGAATGTCAGATCTTCTCACTAGATGGCTTGAAAACAACGCGAGACGTTCAAATGAACAGCAATCACCTGATGGTCAGTCTAGAAGCAACATTGCGATGGAAAGCGCAGTGCAGAGTAGTGCAGCTTCAACGGTAACTTCATATTTATATAAATAATCATTTCATCTAGAAAATTATTTACAGAGATTCTGTAAAAGTCACTCTGAGATAGTTGAGAGTTCAGTAATTGTTTAGAACTCTCGGGAAGTGGAGACTGTTCTTTGTTTAACACAAGGATTGTTCTAAACTGCTTAAGGTTTAATTCAATAACGAAGATAGAGATTTAGTAAGATGAGAGAGGATGTGATTGTTATTTAATGACTTAATACTTGTAATTATTGTTGCAGGGCCCGGGCAATCCAACGTTCCATACTATGCTTTTCTTTCATATATTTTATACTCATCTTGGTCTTTATCAATTTTACCAAACTCTCCTTTTTTAACAGATGCCTCATTCTTTACATTTAGCAAACTCTTTAACAACATGTGTTCATTCAGAAATAAATAATCAATACATAATAAATAATCAATAAATAATCATTTACTCTCAAATATTTGAATTCAATTATCTCTTTATTTTTCTTTATATTTAGTTTTGATATGATTTCTAATTTGTTATTGAAATAATATGGATAATATTCTGACTTTTACTGTCAATTTTTTTTCACAGATTACTCATTCTAACTTGAACATATCATCTACTGAGACCTCACCTCTAAATCTAAATCTTCCATCAAGTCGTTCATTCGATGCATTACCTACATCATCTGATGGCATCTCTACATCACTGAGATCAGATCCCATCCCATCTCTCTCATCTTCATCTTCCATGACTTTTTCACAAACTGAAAATATTCTGAATCCTGTTGCTGTTAGTTTAACTGCAGAAAGTTCTCAACTTTCAGAAATGTCTCAAAGATCTTCCGAAGCAATTGTGCCAGGTTTTGATATAAATAAGTCGTCAGAATCTTGTGATGCGTTACCAGTGTCGAGTGATGCTTTACAAGTAGTGACACCAGACATAGCTTCTGATACTTTGGTTGAAAATGCAAAAGATCTGCCTAGATATTGCAACAGAAACTCAGTCTCTGGGTTAGAGTTAACCTCGAATAATATGCAACTAGATTCAAATTGTAAGAAATTTATATCAAGTGATTTAAACCTCTTAGCTAGTAATAATTCTGACGTTTCAAATGATAATAATTTAGATCGAGAAATGTATGATAGTTATGAATTACAGAAAGATACGAGTAATAATTTACAATATAGGTCAAAAACTGAAGAAAAAGAGCTTACTTATGAATCAGTGTCATGTGTTGAATTCATTGATGAAAAAAGAAATGGTAAGTTAGGCTGTAATGAAACACTGTTGACAGAAAGATTTCAACTTAGTAATACTACTTCTGACAATACATACAATGAAATATCTGAAATTAAAGAAAAAATGAATGCAGATAGTGATATAAGTTGTCATGAATTGAATGGAGATAAAGCACCGATTATTCAGTGTATTTATGGTGATAACAATGAGAACACTAGTGAAAAGAGATTTGATTGTAAGGTGGATATTCAAAAACTGAACAGTGGTAGTTGTAGTGAAATAGAATATGAAAGTGTAAAAGAATCGAATGCTGCAAGACAGGGAGTGTTATTGAAAACTGCCGAAACTTTAGATGAAGAATCTGCTAATGGTAAACATGTTAAAATTGATCAAGAGGTACGATTGGATAATGTTGATTTGATGGAGTGTGGTAGTGCTTATTGTGGTGTCATGGAGGTGTCATCAGTTGATGGTGCTTGTGGTGGTGTGTCAGTTGGTGGTGCTTGCAGTCGAGGCTCTAATCTATCAGTTGATGGCTTTAATGATAGCGTCGTTGAGTTCTCAAATGAACATGGCACTTCATCGACTGAATATGGACGATATGATAATATGAACGAATTTTCAGTTTCATCCGTAGATGTAAATGACACTGATATGTCACTCAAGGGTTTGTATAAGTCCTGCTTTTATGTTATTTATCATTTAACATCTGATGAACTTTATTATCAGCAATAGACTATGCCAAGGAATTATTCAAGGGAGTTATATCCTAAGTCCATGGTCATTGCCAGATTTGTACATTGATACTGAAGTCCAAAGAAGCTCCTTGTGACGAATAAAATGTAGTTTCCTTGTTGAACTCTCTTTTCATAAATACTCTTTATTTATTTTTTATATATTTTAAACTGTTGTTTGTGTCTTACGTTATCAGAGACTCCTGGACGTCAAAGAAGACTTGGCCAAAGTGGTCCATCTACTGCAACTCTCAGTCTGACAGAAGGCAATGACAGTGACAGTAATGAAGTGATAGGTACCATCAACCAAGCCTCACAACTCTTACAAGTGTAGGTGCTAATAGAACCTTGAAAATCTGAAATGGTTAAATGTACAAATATATTTTGCATTGTTATACCAGCATTAATGAAGGCTGACTATTTAAATGTCTTACAAAGTGAAGGTGAATTTACTACAGGATGTAACAACGCTTTACCTTGAAGTGAAGGTCACTGTAGAGTGAAGGTCACTTCATGCTGCAGTCACTACAAACATTTTACAATCTCAGCAATGTGAGAAGTGCTTATATGTGATACTCTTCTGTCTATTTGAAAGAATCCAGTTATTTATTTTCAAAAAATGATAAATTTCATTCACTTAGTCTTGAGACATCAAACTTCTTTATGTAATTATTATTATTTTAGAATTTTATTAAATTTTGAATGTGAATAACATTTTTAAACAAGAAATGATTTAATAACTGCGTTTTATTAGAAAAGTAGAAATATAGCCAGTGCAGAACTGAATTTTTAAAAACTAGCATTCTAGATTTCAGATTTAATCAAGCAGGTCATAGCAGTTGAATAACAGTTGGGATCTCCTTGAGAATAATAATAAGAACAATAAAGTGAGAATAATTTCATTTTTCTCATATTGGCAATCTGAAGACATATTGTCATTGTTTGATACAGTGACACATTTGAGCGTCAGATGGCAGCATTGAAGTTACAAGAGATCTATAGACGTCGTCAGGAAGAGAGACAGAAAGATGAAGAGTTTGTGATGGCTCTACCTCAACCAACTGTACGGCAAGTCTATAGTGGACATCGCAATGCACGCACCATGGTATCTATGCTATAAGGGAGAGAGTTCATCATTTTTACCTTTAATCGTCTAAATAGGCTTATCTGTTGGCATGTGTGCTACAAAATATATGATATTTTTTCAGAGAATAGTACAACGATGAGCTATAATTTTATTGATTTAATTTTGTCAGTCTATTATAAAAATATTTATAGATAATGATGTGATAATCCAGGAAGAGCTAGCTATACTTTTCTATGGGACTGGGAGAGGCATGTGTGTAATGTTAAGAAATTCCTGGGCTCAGTTATGAGTGTTGTTTATTACACATTTGTAACATTTTTGTGTAGAAAGGACGATATTATTATTATCATTTGCGTTATCATTTGTATATTGGTGTTTTGTTCATTGAGCTTGTTTGTGTCCAGATAAAAGAGACGACGTTCTGGGGCGAGCAGTATGTGATGAGTGGTTCAGATTGTGGTCATATATTTGTTTGGTGTCGTGAGACGGGTAAACTTGTCATGGTCATGGAAGGTGACAGGCATGTCGTCAACTGTCTGCAGCCTCACCCCTATGATCCTAGTAATTGTTCTGCTTGAGTTTAATTTATTGGATAGTTTTATATAGACATTGTTAGCCATTTGGGATGATTCCTTATCTTGTCATTCACATGAACCGTAGGCAATTACTCAATTTTGTTAACACTTCTATTGAGGATGACTTAATTAGAAAGTTTATTATATTTCACTCTCTATCATCTCAAGAATCTAGATCTTTAATTTTAAAGAAAATTACCTGTCAGTGTTAACAGAGTTTTGAGTCAATGACTTGTGGACTTGTTGGTGATTGAATATATTGTATATGATATCAATAAATACTGAGAACTGTCACTAAACAGTTTTTGTTCTGATGTTTCATTGACCAACAAACACAATTAATAGCTCTGACTACATACATTCTAAACTACGTATTAATTATTTTACACGTTAATTAATCCATAAAATAATTTTTGTGAAAGTAAATAGGTTAACTGTTTTGTCCTTTGTCAATCAGTGGATTGTCAGATTTCGCACTGTTTACTATGCATACATTCGCATTAGTTGATGATGTCATTGGTCTTTTACAGTTGTGTTTTTTTCCAATTATCTAAGTCAGTAGTTGGACTGTTGATTGACAATCGTAGGATCACTAGTTTATGATTTGTGGGCTGCAGAATCCAGATATCAATATTAACAATGATAGCAAAGTCAGCAAATGTAAAGAGGTTTTTAGCGGAGCAGAGTGTATCTTTTATCACTATTGATATTTACCTATTAGCCAATGCTAATAATGTCAAATATTATTTCATATTTGTTTTTTTCTATGATAACATCTGGTATAATAACTATCTGTATGAATAGTCATAATAGACAGATGGAGAAAAGCGAATGACAGCAAGAACATGGAAGAATTATATTTATTTAAAATTATTTGTAGTTTTGGCATCAAGTGGGATAGACTATGACATAAAGTTGTGGATGCCAGTATCAGAGGAATGTGCTTTCAATGAACAGACAGCTGCTCAGGTATTTCTCTTTCTTTCTCAATTTATTTAATGGTTAATTTGCTAAACTGTATAGTGCAATAAATTCTATTCATTAAAAAGACCATATATCTCTTCAAGTCCTGTACACCTATGTTAAATGAAACCTTTAATATTGTCGGTTATTTTGAAATATCTAATATGATTGTAATGATAAGCTTCGACTATGCTTAATTAGAATAGAGAAGAACTCAAACGCTGGATACATTTTATTATAAGCAAGCGTTGTTTATAATAAACTTAACATTTTCTTATAAGAAATTTATCTTAGATAAATTTATCTTAATTTATCAATGATAAAAAATCATCCCAACTGGCTAACAATGTCTATATAAAATTATCCAATAAATTAAAGTCAAGCGGAACAATTACTAGGATCATAGGGGTGAGGCTGCAGACAATTGACGACATGCCTGTCACCTTCCGTGACCATGTCCAGTCTACCCGTCTCACGACACCAGTCAAATATATGACCACAATCAGAACCACTCATTGCAAACTGCACTCCTTGTCAGCACTGGGAAATTTTGGACAGTTCCTCATGATATTTTTTAACTTTTTTTAAATGTATTTTATCTGCAATATTTTCTGAAACATTTGTCTAAACTGTTTTTATTATTCTGTGTTTATTCTCGGTATATTTTTGTATATGTTGTATTTTAATAAATTGAACTTTCATGATATTTATAATTTTTTTATTATAGTTATTAATTTTCTGATTTGATTATAGTATATGTCACCAAATTTGTACAAATACCAATCATAAATTTGTGACTTTGGAGGACTCATTGATTGAACTAATTATTATTTAGATTGATTAATTGATTGTCCGCTTGAAGAAGTGCTTTCTGATTTATTATTTGTCTGATTGTCATGTGCAGCTTGTTAGTCGTAACAAAGTAATGCTTGAAGAGACTCAAGGCACTGTCACTGTACCGGCCACATTCATGATTCGTATGCTGGCCTCTCTCACTCAATTACGAAGAGGTATGAAGATTTCCTTTCTAGTTTACTTCCCACTGGTTACATTCAAAACACTTGTGGTGCAAGTGGTTACTCCCAAGTATTTTATTTCACACAAGCAACGCATGCTTTTTGAAGTAGTAATTTAGATAAAACCTCTGTTATAAAGGCTTATATTCTTATGCAGTGCTTTTTTCTGTTGGAACGCACCGGACCTGCGTTCAGGAATCTTTTTTCTGACTATTTTTATTTATTTTCAATAATCATCATTGTTAATCATTTGACCTGGCTGATCCCAGGTCAGCCTACTTAATTTTGTTAAGTAGGCTAGATGTAATTTTTATGCCAGCCCAGTGGCTTAACTACCGTGGTAGAGCTACAACAATGCTGCAGGGCCAGGGCGTGTTAGGGGCCCGGCCCGACACAAAATAAAAAAATTTTAGTAAAAATTGCGTAAACAATAAGGTCATCACTATCGAAACTGGTTTTATGTTCGTATTTTCTGAGAAGAAAATCCCGAAATTTCAAATTCTGAACTTAAAGACATGTTCATTTTTAAGTTATCAATTGGCATTGATTTAATGGCTCCGCGTATAAAAACTTGCTGTGGGGCCTGTGGTCAGATAGTTATGCCACTGCATCGCCATGTTTAGAATTTTTTGGGGCTGTCTTAATCGTTTGTGGACTCTTGAAGAAATATTTCTACAAGTCTTTCAAGCAATATTTTGTTGAAAGTGTAAGCCTGCAATAAATGTGATGTAATTTTATTAGTCATGTCTTTATTTAAATAAAGAATAACATTTTAATAGATTTGCTATCATCTATTAGCTATCATTTGAATCTCAGATATATCTCTTTGTGTTAATATGTTAGGATTATTTTGGAAAAAATTGAAATTCATCGTTTTTAAAATTTGTCAGGAATTAATTTTGAGCGTCAAATTTTGTTGTAACATTTCTTATCTATGACTGATGTTATTATATCTCTTTTTTCTTACTATTCAGAATAATTCTGTGTTTTTGTTTTCAGCAAATCTTGAAAACATGAATGAAGGCAGAGAAACGAATCCTGCATCAGATTAATTAAAACAATGCGTAGTATTAATGTAATTTGGTAATAATGGTGTTGAAAAGATTCGGATATTGTATTTGTGTTCAGTATTAACATTGCTAGTTGTAGTTTTATAAGTTCATCATGTGCAATATGTTGTTGTAAAGCTTTTTGCTGCGTTATTTTATTGAAACTCTTAGTGATAATGTATATTTATTAATTTAATTTCAATTGTTTAATTTGTTTTAAATTTAATAGGTTTATATCAGTTACATAAATGACTATACAGAACAAAGACTGATTTTGCTGATCAATGCACTTTGAATGAATTCACTCTCCACCATTGTATAACTAAGTAGCAATAATTTATTTACAATGTCTATTCATTATGTGATTTTCAAAAGTTTTAAATTGTGACCGTACTCAGTTAGAATGCATGCTCTGCAACGCTGCATGGTTAACAGAATTAACCTCCATCTGTTTAGTTGCCTGTCTTCTAATTGTTTGCAGAATATAATGCTATCGGTCTGTACTGTCTTTTATTGTTGTCTTTATTTTGTTTCTGTTTCTGTCTATATTGTGTCTTGGTTATCTACAATTTTAAAACTCATAGGTTTGTTGAGAGATCCAAAATGCGCTTGAAATAAATTTCACATATCAAAATTATTTTTAAAGTTATTTTAAATTATTTCCTACAAATTTCTTATTTGTAGTATACTTCTGTATTTCTATAGTTTACTATGTATAGAAAATCTTAAACTATAACTTGACACTCTTAAATCTGTCATATTGTAGTAAATTATTGTTTTCAATTTTTAATTATCATTTTCATATTTCTTAAATACAATTGGATAAAAAAATTATATTTAATAATTTTGTTAAAATGCTTGTTGGTAGTCACTTTATAAGTGATCGTCAAGTGAATTTTTCATTAGGATACAAAGTTGATTCAATAAAACTTATTGTTTGACATTTCCTAAAATTTTGCACTTTTTATACTTTTTTAACGTTTTGTCTACTATTTTGAATTAAATTTTAACAGTTTTCAAAGACTTTACTAATATTTTAAATACTTTAGTAATGCTCTGCATGCGTGCCTAATGTAAATACTCATATTTTGCTTCTGCAGATTTTTAAACAGGATTGTTGCTCGCTTAATTTATAAGATACAAAGTGTGGTTTTTATGATTTTATTATCTTGATTAATTAATAAATTATAATTATTTATTTTAAATGTCAGTGATTGGCTTCTGTGACATCTCTGATGACATCTATCCTGGGATATTTTATAGTAAAAAAAATAAAGTAAGAATTAATTATTAGCAATTAAATGCACTATGCAATTCCAAAATTTCTTACAAATTTCCAATTTAAATAGTAGGCTAATTTGTACAATGATAGGATTTACAAAGGATAGGATTTATATTTACGAGATATTTTTTTTAAATGTACCTTTCAACGCAAGGAGACGTTATCTCCTCGCGTTACTTGTTTTTATACTGTAAACATTTTAGTTTTAAATTAATTTAATAAAAACATTCTACATTCTAAATTCAAATAATTTTTGTTTATTTTATTATTGTCACTATAAATTTAATTCATCACCTCTTCAACAATTGAACACATAAGAAAGAATGCTCATGCATTCTTTCTTATTCAATTATTGAAGAGGTGATGAATTAAATTTATATTAAGTAGCCTATTATTCCATGAGATTTTTAAATCTCTTAATATGTAGGCCTAATGCTCTTTGCTTTTTTTTGCTTGCATTAAATATAACTGGGACCGCATTTAATTATATCGCAATCTGTTATCAGATTTACCGAGAGACATCTGATCAAAGTCATCAATATTCAATCAGTTTTATTTCAGCAATAATCGGGAGACTATGGCTGAAATTATTAGCTTGACTTAAAATTGACAAGTATACAAATTACAAATTATTTACTAGTTCATTTTCACCCAACAGTAAATAAAAACTGTAAAACAGTAAATAAAGATAGTAAATATGTCTGCTGCAACATTCCTAAATTTCACTCGATTTTAATACAATTTCACTCGATTTGTAAATTCATCATCAATACTAAATGTATCCAGATTTTGGCCGCAATAATTAAGTTCATGAGAAATGTACTTTTGTTTTTGTGATATTTCACATATACTATGGGTTTTCTACATAGCTTACCTCTAACCTCTTATGATCATATAACGTTTAATGTTTGTCATAGATATATAATAAGAGGCGCCTATAATTTATAGCACGCTCCTTTCTTAATTATAAAAATAAACTCTTAACTTAACAGATCAATTCAAAAAACTAAATAGTCGTCTCTCATCTTTTATATTTTCATTCTCTTTAATGATATTTTCACTATCCTTAAAAGTAATGAAAATCAAGATTTCAGATGAGTCATTAATTTTAGTGAAAGCAGAGATTCAGTCATAAAAATCGAATGCTAAATAAAATTTTATAATATTTTTTTATATTTGAGATTTACAGAGCTTTCTCTTTCTTCAAAACTGCCGCTGGTATGGGTTGATTAGGATCCATCTTAGCAATTATCAAATCCCCCAACCATTCAGGCATCCACTGGATAGGCAGCCAAAAGAATTTAGCGTCCCTACCAACGACATAACGAGCGCGAGGGAAGACGCCAAGAAGTGCGTGATGATAGGCATCTACCACGTTATCAATTCTCTCAGCTCCCATATCGTCAAATTTTTTAAGTCCCGCTCCCATTGCTGCAAAAACATGCAAATGAAATATTCTTTATATCACTAATTCAAGACAATGCAATAATGACGCACAGCAAGACTTGAATTAATATAAAAAACATTTGCTTTGTTTAGCCTGAAATTATTTCTGTCTAAACACTGAAATAATTTCTCATAAAAATAAATCAAAAATTGGACAAATGCTAATAATCCTAGAGTTTGATGTACTCCTTATTATCAGATCTAAAGGGTGGGGTGGGGGAAGAAAGGTCACTTATCCCCACCATTCCAAAATTTCACAATCTGTTTGATTTTTAAGCAAACGTTTCTAATAAGGTAAATCTGATGAACCCTCCGTGATGAAATACAGTATAGAGTAAACATGAATTGACTACGGGGGGGAGGGGGGAAGGGGGTTCCTTAATAATTTGGAGTGATCACCTTTTTTAGGTTATCATTCAATTTTTGTCTTCAATTGCATGTAGTTGGTTTCTAAAAACGTGTATCCAAGTCAAAAGATTACATTACTTTGTTACAGGAGGAGAGTTTCACCACTAAACTCGCATCTTTAACGTGACAAAATAACATTTTCACCTGCAATGGGAGGGTGTCACTGCACCAAAAAAAGCCTTTTGTTTAGACAAAAAAGTATACTTGATTAGCATACTAATGCAAAGTAGCCTATACTAATATTAGTATTTATAAACAAACACCAGAATAAAATTGTCGGGGTCAATTTTCATAGTTTTTCAATCTATCAAATATGATATGACGAAGTCAGAAGTCGTGCTAAGTTCTTTGTGTATATAAAATCCAACTAATAAATTGAATAAGTGAATGATGAAATGAGTGATGATAAATAATATGATGTAATCATACTATATTTATAAAATTCTTCTCCATATTCTTCCTTGGCCTCCTGTGAGGCGTTGTTCCAAGTCTTCTCTGTATTAGCCATCAGGTTACGATGAGAGGCTATGTTAGTCTTATGTATGCCAGGTTCAATCAATACTGCTTTTACACCAAAAGGATGTGCTGAGCGTCTAGAGATAGAAATATGAAACAAGATAATTAACCTATTAGGAAAAGTTTAATTCATCTTAATTGCAAGTTAAGTATATACAGTGTACTGCAAATTTATGTAATGAAATATTGTTACATTATTTATAGACATTTGTTCAAAATTTAGTATACCTTATTGTGGTGAAAATGTAAGTTTCAGGTATTAGGGTTAAGGTTAGGATGATAGGTTTATATATACAGTATATAAGATGGT
>JAQIXG010005189.1:0-11781 GCA_034700105.1 Oconnorella tubifera | reverse complement strand
GAGAGAGAGATAGAGAAAGAGAGAGAGAGATTGAATATTTAACAAATATCAATGCAATGAAAGATTGAACTGTAAAGAATGAATATTTTTTTAAATAAGAAGAGAATGAAGATACTGCATGAATAAAATCTCAGTTGATGGTTTGTCCTCACAGCTTTTGTGGAGCATGTGTGGTCTTTCCTGATACTGAAGGATGTCTGCGACATCGTCCCTCGACGGTTAAACAGACATTAAACTTTTATTTATATTGATTATTAAAAATCATTTGCCCTATATAAATTTGATTTACTAATAAAATTCTGAATATAACATGAACTACATGACACTTACTATCATTATTCTCAACATCACCGAGTCTGTTTTTAATGACGTCGTTCAATCGATGATTCTCAGTCTGAAGACGCGCGATGAGATCACGCTGCACTTTAGCGTCAGCGTGCCACGACTCTTCTATTAACTCTAAATCCTAAACAACAACAAGAAAATTCAACTGAAAACCACTAAAATAATTCATAACACTAAATAAAGTCAATTCAGTAAAGTTAAAGCACTCAATTAGTTTTATTTTTCCATTGGTAACGTGTTTAATATGCCTTAATACATTGTTAAATATATTTTTGATTTTAAAATCCTGCCCGTTAGTTGCATCGAAATGTCCTCGAAAGTCAATCTATTTTAAGCTTTTTATTTCCGTAATAAAAAACCAACATCTACAATAAGTCTCTATCACAAATAATAAAAAGAAGTTGTTTTATATATTTTTAATTAACGCTACCAGTTAATTGATCGACAATACCTTCTGATACTTTTCCCTCTCAACAGCCTTCGCTTTCTTGTCCGCCTGGAGCCTCTCTATCGTAAATATCAGCTCTTCCATTTCCTCCTTTGATGAATCGTACTGTTTGGTCATACACTCGAGTTGTTCTAGCATTCTAACGATCAAGGGAACCATTCCCTCGTAGGGAACTGACCCGTGAACCTGGATGAGCGAGTCAAAGTTATTGCGTAGTTTCAGAGCAAGCTCGTAAACTTGCACCGTGTTGAGATCATCTATGGCAGACGCCATCTTACAGGATGGCGGAGTTATTGGCATCTAGATTAGGTAATGATAAATCTTTGGAAGTTCCGTGTAAAGATCTAAACAGAGAGAATTTAAATAAATGAAAATACTTGTAAGAAGTTGTTAATTTATTGTAGTAAAACTACTTTGAAATACAATTATAATCATCTTGAAATGCTTCCGGTAGCGATAATATACTAAAAACTAATTGTCATTATACACAAACTTTAAATAGACTACAGTAGACGTGCGTTTGGTCTAGCTGATAACAATCTGAGCTGCGGGAAAAAGGTTGCGGATTCGATTCCCAATGATGGTGAACAGCTTTCTTTGCTTTATAGGGTTAGAGTTAGATATATGGTTAGATTTTTTGACATTTTGGTCATTTATCACGGGTTTCAGATAAATTAACTATACGACTATTATACTTGAAACTGAAAATAGTCGATTTAATGGTACAATTATAAAAATTATAAAATCAAAGAAATAACGAAACTTTTCGTTACTCGATAACGAAATATATTAAACGAATTAATTTCAATAATTTATTTTATTATTAATTAATTCAATAAATAAATAAATAATATATTTTGTTAAATTTACCATATTTTCATTTATCTTATTTATTATCATTAATTAGCTTCAAAACATTACAAAGAATTATTCTACCCCATACATGTAAATGTGACACGTAAAAATGTCGTAATTCTTGACAAATCTGTCGCAAACTTAGGGTTTCGCGGATAATCCGGAGAGGATAATTTTATTAGGGCTAAAGTTAGCATTTTTATTCCGGTTAAGTTAATCCCTAACCCTAATGTTTTAACCCTAACCATAATAAAAAATTGTTCGGCTCCCAATTCTCCAATCGCCAACAATAATTGCTAATTATCACTATTACTTTTATATGTTATTTAGTATTTATTTTCATTAAATAAAAATTATTAGTTTTCACTTTATTAGTGACATTGCATAATTATTACTTTATTACTTTTATACGTTATTTAGTATTTATTTTCATCGAATAAAAATTATTAATTTTCATCGTAATACGAACAATTTAAATCCTGAATATATTAAGCGATTGACGCTATTTTATTCAAACATTTAATTGATCGATTGAATTCATATTTCTGAAAAAAATGAGTCAAAGAAGAGTTTGAGTCCATAATCCAGGTAGTCTCGTAAAGAAATAAATTTTAAATCTCTCAATTAAAGCACCAGAAATAATCCGACGAATAAAAATTTCACATTTGCACAAATTAAAATTTCAAAATTGGGCAAAAATTAGGCATTTGACTCCGCCTATTTTTTTTATAAATTCCCTTCTTTAGTTTCCCTACGAAGTCATGAGCGGAGGCGCTGGGGGAGCGGGAGGGGGCATTCCCTACCTGGGTAGCAAGATAAGCCTCGTGTCGAAGGCCGAGATACGGTACGAGGGAATCCTTTACACAATTGACCCCAACGAGTCGACCGTGGCACTGGCCAAGGTCCGCTCCTTCGGCACGGAGGGGCGCCCCACGGAGCACCCCGTCCCGCCCCGCGACGAAGTTTTCGAGTATATAATATTCCGAGGGAGTGACATTAAGGACCTGCACGTGTGCGAGCCGCCTAAGCCTAGCGCTCTGCCCCCGGGGTCGAAGATGCTCCCTCATGACCCGGCTATAGTCAAGTCTAGCGTGTCGATGCAGCAGCAGGCGCCGAGTCAGCGCAATGCTTCCCCGGCGTTTCCTGCTTATAGCGGATATCAGCAGTTTGGAAGTCAGGGTATTATGCAGTTTCATTTTATTATGCGAAATATAATATGTCATTACATTGCTTTCCTTTTATTGTATAGTTTATGTTGTGTAGTGCAACAGTATGTTACATTTACTCTTACCTGGTTTAATTATTTGCATTGTATTTATATTGATTCGTTCATTTGCCTGATTTATTCATTATACTGATCAATATTTAATTGATATTAATAAGCTTATGCCACTTTATTATATTAATGTATCTTTATATAAATATATTTTTACTGTTCAATATTTGTAACAGTATTATATCAGTCAAGCCGTTAGTGAAGTGGATCAATAGGTCCAGATTTAAGTCTTAGATAGCTCGCTATTTTCCCTAACTTGCTACACTCTAGTAAGGTGCTTAAATTGACAGCTACGTCTTCGACATCGTTCATATAATGCGGTAATCCAGCCGCTAAATGTAACCTTAACTTGAATCACAAATCTGTCATCATAATCAATATTTTAAATAAAGGTTCAGTTCATCAGAGTCATCAGTCAAGTTCTCGTGATCCCACCCCTCCCATGGGTCGTGGTTCCCCCCGTCTCCTTCCATCCAGCCGTCGCGGCAATTCTCCCCCATCCCGTCGTTCCCCTGCCATTGATCAAGGCGTTCAGACTTCCGGATTCAGGCGCGGCAATTACAATCGCTATTACGGTAACGCGTACAGAAATTACGACATCAGAGATGATCATAACTACGCTAACAGAGGTTACTATCAAAATGCGCGCTTTCAATCAAGAGATTATTACGGGAGAGATAACTACTACCAAAGAAATGCTTACTATCATGCAGATAACCAATTCAATGAGAATAGTTACCAACCGACCAGACGAGATAACCGTTTTACTCAAGATTCCGCGAGAGGTGGTTACAGAGGTGGTTATGGTTTGGGATTTTCGAATGGTTACAGAGGTCGTGGTGGTTATAATACGGGTTATCAAAATGGAAATGTCTATGAGAATAATAGATATAATAACGAGATGACGCAAGGGGGAAATTTCTCCGGGTTTGGTTATAGAGCGTTTGTGGGAGGATCTATGAGAAGTAGAGGCGGGGCTAGAGGGGGAGGTAGATTAAAGTTCTCGCAGGATTTTGATTTCGAGTCATCTAACGCTAGATTTGATAAGGAACACATTGAGAGGGAACTCAAGGAGAAGCTGACGATTAATGAGAAAGAAAAAACGGGCAAAGATGATGACGAAGATGAGTACGATGATGTTGATGAAGATGATGATGACGCGAGAGTTGGTGCGTTTTACGACAAGACGAAATCTTTCTTTGATAAGATAAGTTGCGAGGCTTTGGAGCGTGAGAAGGGAGCATCAGCGAGGGTGAATTGGAAGGATGAACGGAAACTGAATATGGAAACGTTTGGTTCTCGTTCGGCTTTTACGAGGGGGTTTAATCGCGGGGGGTTTAGGAGCAGGGGTGCGTGGTACGGCGGGAGGGGAGAGGGTAGTGGCAGGAGGGGTAGCGGGAATGCGGAGGGTGGCAATCGTGGGGAGGATGGGAGTGGTAGGAGAGCTGAGGCGGGTAGTCGTTAGATTTTGTGGCGGGAATTTTGATAAGAGGATTAGTTGTTATTGGGGATGGTTAGGTTGGAATGTTGTGGCAGGAAATTGGCGGGAAGAGTTTTGGATATCATTTATTTTGGTAGGAATTTATGGCGGGAAAGTTATGATAGGAATTTTGGTTATTATTATTATTTAGGTTAGTAATTTTATAATACAGTTACTCGATGATTAAGCAGAAAGTGATGATTTTTTTTGTTGAGCTAAGCGTAAAAGATATAGATATTGTTTTCATGTCATGAGATTTATCAGTGAAATTGGTTTATTTTTTAGTTTATTTTGAAGCAATCAATGTCATTTATTTTTTAAACGTGTGAAGATTATTTGACATGATGAAGTTATTGCAAGTTTTTGCCATTTGTTTGATTCTTTTCTAAAGCGATTCAATGCGTATTAGTTATGAAATTAGAATAGCTTTTGTTTGATTTTATAATGAACGCGCGAACGCAATGGATTTTCAATTAAGTGAATGAATTCATTTTTGCAAAAAAACATTGTACTGCATCAGTGTGTATCAGTCATTTGTGTCTATTTAAAGGTATTTCAATCGGAGACATATTCAGAGACATGCTAAGAAATGCATAGGTTTTCTTGACTGGTTAAGCTATAGCAGTTTCTCTTTTTATTAATATTACTTTGAAATAATCATTATTTAATTTTAATTAAGATGTAGAAGTATATCTTGTAAGTGTAAGTGGGTTAAATTAAGATAACATTCGGTTGGAGTAGATTAGAAATATATCTGTGGATAACTGTTGAGTTATTTTAGAATATATTTTGTTAGGTACAAGACAGCGTCGATGCATGCTATTTAATAATCAGTTTGTTTACTGTGAGAGATAATTGCAAGAAGCGACCATTTAATGAGTGATAATTGTGCTTTGTGTTGTCATTCCAACGTATTAAAATATCAGCTATATTCTTTTCTGAACAGCTGAATAGTTAGTCTTTCTGGATTGTAAGCTGTCAATTTAAAATTTACATTAGACTTAAAGTTTTAATCTATGGCATTGAGCGCATTGGCAGCTTGGCAGTAACAAGTTTTTTGTTTGAGATCTACAAGTTTATATGTAATTAATATGCTTGAATTGGATGCTTTTTTGTAATCTTTCTTTTGAATGGATTTTTTTATTTTTCTCTGCAAATTATATAACTGTGTTCAAAAAACATCTCATTATTTGACTCGTATTTATGTTTTGTATTTTGCTGCGTGACATTATTATTCGTAGTAATTGTTTGCATCCGGTTATATGTTTTCTTTTTTTCAAAAGGAGTTGAACTGATTAAATCAGATTTAATTTTGTAATGAACAGAAAAGATTTTCTAAAAGAAGAAATTGTCAAGTTAATAAGAAATGATCTTGTCATTTGTGTTGTTTATTGTATTGGAGAAACTAAATTTTGATACTGTAGAAGTATTCCAGATAATTTTTAAGGTATTTTTTTAAGTTATGTTTGCAGATATATCAGAATATTAACTTTACTTTTGTTTAATATTTTGATCATATTATCAGGTGATATTTATTTCATTTATATTATAGGCGACAGATAATGAAGATCTTGTGATTAAACATTAGTTTTCTCTATAAATTTTTTCAATGTAGAAGCTAGATTTTATTTAGATAACTTACTGAGATGGATAATCTCAATTAAGTAATCATGTTTTGGATTAAATCTTAAAGGAAAAAATGAATACAATTGAAGTTGTCTAAAATGTTGACACTAAATATTGTTAGATAGCTTAAAACTGTGTTCAATAAGTTTAAGTGTAAAACTATGTGATTGATTAATTAAGCGTTCTCTTCTTGAAATACTTTTAAAGTTATAAAGTTAATTTTACTCATTTTTAATTTAAATTAATTTGTGTTAATTGTTATCATTTATTTTTTGTGTGTAAAGTGACCTATATGTATATCATAAACTACTATATTGCTTACATGTATATCATAAATTACTATATTATTTATATGTATATCATTATTTAGAAAATACTCTTTGTATAAATGTAATACAATATAATACAAACAATTCGTGTAAAAATTTGTATGATCTTTAAAGTGGCAATAAATTTTTTTTGAGTCTTCTTTAATGCATTGTAGTTTGAATTTAGTAATTTGTTATTACATTGATTTTGTTAATTAAAATATCATAAATTTATCATAAATATTGTTCTATAATTAATCGATCTTTAGTTCGTTTGTTATACATTTTGTTTCATATTTATTTCATGATTTAATTAATTGAAATAATTATTTAGTTGTTTTATTAGTTGATGCATTGTAATTGCAGTATTAATATACGTTATTTGCTGAATATTCACATTTAATTCTTGTTTATGTATAGATTAAATATCTATATTGTCTTATTTCTGTGATAATGAAGTATTCAAATACTGTTAATTATATACTGTTTAACAACGTTAAACAGTGTCATTTAGTTTTTAAATGTCTTGAAGTTTAAAGACATTTATTGTTTGTCAGTTTAGTCTGATTATTATAAATGTGTTATTGTGGTACCCTGATGTAGCTACCTTAAATAAATTACACCAATAAATAAAGCAGATAATAGCCTAACCAACTCTAGTTGCTAGTTGCCTTAACCCTAGTTGCTAGAATTAATAATCTGGGATTGATTTATAGGGACTATTTTGATTGGTTACCACTCTGTATATTTTTTTGAATTGTAATTTTCAGTTTATTCGTTCATAATCGTTTATTTCGGCTGTCATTGTTTTAATAAATGTTTTTGTTTCTTGGCAGTTATCTTGTGTTGTTGAATGGGTGTGAATTATTTCAGCTCCAAGTCATGCTCTAGCCAATTCTTCAATGAGCTTCTATATACTAATTTAAAATTTACCTAGACTTCAATAACTGTTACTTTTTGAGACTAGACAAGCAGCATGATACCAATTATCATTAGTAATTCTGATATTGTATATTTAATTGAGTGTTTTCAAGATACTCATTGGAAAATAATGATCTTTTTCTATTCAGCTTTTGATGGAGAACAGACTCGACCCATTCCTTGAACAGACTCCATCCATTCTTTGTAAGTCTAATGATTCTTTGTCTCAATTTTATTGGTTATAATTTATCCATGATGAGTAAAGTATTCTTTATTTAATTTCTATTCAACAAATTGAATTTATATTCAATTCTAATGATAAATTCGTGTATTAAGCAGAAGAATAAAAACTAAAATTATTTAACAATGACAACTATCCAAGGTGGTTATTGAGTTTATTATTTCACATCGGACAACATTTATCAACTATGACATGCAGGATAATTATTTTATAATGACAAATCTTGTAGATTAATATCTTCACTGTAGAATTCAATTCTGTTGCAAATAAAAAAGAATATATTGTAATTAATTTTTACAAAAGTGCATAACTAATATCATTCAATAGAACACAGTATTTAGAGATTCAACAATATAATTGTAATCGATCAATATTATATTAGCAAAATCTGAGTGCAAGTATTATATATTAAATATTATATATAAATTGTTGACAAATGTCTCCTGGCATAACTTTGTAATGGATAACTGAAATAATTATGATATACAGCTAAAGAGATGAGATATCAATAAAAATTATTCAAATGTTACATCTTTTATACCTTAAACAAAACCTATGCAAATATGAAGTTAACTCACTGCACATAAGTATGCATTTTTGATTTCACGAAGGAGAAAATGATACAAACTACGATTGTCAAGGTGAAAGCAAAGATATATACTTTAGTTATTCAACTTCATAAAGGCTAGATTTTTGTTTGGTTTCATAAAATGTTACAATTGAAGAATTTTATATATGATATCAACTATAATTAATTGCAGTGTATAATAATTTCATTAAATAATATATGCAAGACATGTCCATGAAAAGCATTCAAATATTTTTATCGATTACATCCATGCATTGCAAAATTTCATGACTAATGTTTGTGACTAATAAACAAGAGCAAAAATTAATCAAAGAAATTGATGAGAGAAATTATTTTGTTATAATACCCACAAACTTTATGCAGCATCATCTGACTTTCAGTCTTAACCCAATTTCTACTCAATTCTCTATATTGCATAATAAAGTTAATAATTCTTCACAGATTCAACAGTACTGTAACTTACTGAAAAGTTGCAACTATTTCAATTATTCAACGACTGTTGCAATGTTATTTGAATTCCATTTGTAATTCGCAATTTTCAACAAAACATCAAAACAACAACCAGAAAGCAATTAATTCACTCATTTTCTAATTATTCTAAAACTGCATAGGACCATAAGATCTATATCGTGTATCAGCTAAGGTTAAGATTCTGTGTGAAGACTAATATATTAAATATAACATTTTATGCATGCTACTTCATGCTTTATCTTTTACATCATATATTTTACTTTTCCTGCACAAGTGTTGATGTTTTCTAATGGTTTGAAATCACAAAATCAACCTTGATTTGACAGATTTTCTGTCATCATCTTCGAAATGATACAATTGCACAATTTTATCACTGAAGGAGTCCAGTTTGACCAATTCCGTTCAATTCAGAGTTCAATTTTTGAAACATAATTATAACTTTTCAACAAATCAATTTCTGTTTAATTTGCGTTTATTAAAAGGACTCTACAATACATAGCAGAAATTTCATAGAGAAGGATTTTAACTATATAAGCAAGATGATACTATATAAATATAAAGGGTATTGTAATAAAATTTACATCTGTATAAATGATGTCAATTTACATCAGACTAATAAATTTACATACTGAAAAATGCACAGAAAATTATAAAGCTTGAAATGCATTAATAGATGCATTATAACTTTCAAAATGTCAGTAGATCATATCAAATTTATCTTTGACATTGATAAAAATAATAATTTAAACAAGTTCTATTTCAAAGCATTTATTTTTTTAATCATTTATGCACTTCAGAGATATCAACAACTGGTAATAATTACGTTGCTTGCCCTATACTTTGATTCAAATGATATTAATAAGCATCAACTGATTCACACTAATTAAGATGATATGACTCAAAGAACAATGAAAGCAAATAATAAATTAGAAAGCAGTGCTATCAATGAAATTACAAAAGTAAAGCAATAAAAGCATTGACTTCAAATGTATCTTACTAATTTATTAAAATTAAGCATAAATTTGTATTAAATTGATTAACATTACGAGTTATGATGGAACGACTGTGCATTATCAAGCTTTAATATTTCAATTGCATAATTAAGGTGTCAATTAAAATCTCATTGCAAAGACTTAAATCAATTAGTTTAGTTGTGAAATACAAAAGTAGAAAATTGTTCAATCTTATATATATAACTAACACCTTATGGCAAGAAAATACGGCTTACAGATCCATCAGAAAAATTGTAAAATTTTAAGAAGAGACTATTAGTTATAAATAGAAATTATTTCCCTATCAAATAACAAGTCACTTTAATGATTTAATGATCAATATCTTAAGTATCTCATATTCAAATAGTTATAAACTACAATAGCAAGTCTTTATAAAATAGATATTAAGAGATTTTAAAGGGGTAAAGATAATGCTTAGATTAAAAAAAGGCAAGTCAATAAATTAACTCATAACAGTTATTCATAACTACAATAATCAAATTTATGCACTATTAATGCTCTCTCATATTGAATATATTTATATTAAAATACTGATAATATAAAGCTGATATGAACTATTTATTTAATTAAAATACTAACTAGTAATTTTATAATATTTTGCATATCGAAAATCTTCAGAGTTCTCATAGTAATCACAATTCAATGTCAAAATATTTACCTTCAAATTTCATTAACCAAAATTAAATAGAATTTATAACCCAAACATCTAAAATTAACATGAAATAACAATATATTTCTCGAAGAAACAAATAAAAGATATTTAAAAACAATACTAAATAAAAATACTGAAAGGTTCAAATAACAAAATCATGATTTCAATATTACTGAAACATGATTAATCTCAATTTCATTCTCTAACTATGCTTTACAGATCAGCTAATTCAACCAATAATAATTTCATTACTTTGTATTCGATCCAATGTACAATTTTTCAGCGAAACTATATAGTGTAAACAATCCAATAATATACAGAAGGAAACCAAATGGAGATGATGACATGTGGGCAAGAAGTGGGTCTAGTATTTATGATCAGCAACAAAGAGAGAGGCTCCACCTGCTGCCCCAGCCACTCCACCAGTGTACTGTCCAAGAGCTGCCTGCCCGTTAGCCTAGAACATAACAAATCACAGATTCACAGATCAAGAAAATAGCTTTAAAATAATACTAATTAATAAAGATCAAAATTATTTATTTATTAATACTATTTGTATATAAAGTTATCAAATATTATCTTTAATAAGTTAAATTTCAGTCAAGGTATTAACAAAACGACTTTGATCTAAATAATTGCATAACGGATACTAAGACTTGCTTTGAAAATAATAAAATCAAACCATGTAATACAAAATTTTGATAAACAAACTTTGCAAAATTTAATCTTCATAAAAATTACTTAATTCTTCTGGCAATATAAGCTTTATGAATAACAAAATTCATTTATTCACAGTGTAAAGTGAATGAGATTAAAATAAATACTGACTGAAATACTAAGATGAATGCAAAAAGAAATAAAAGTTTCAACAAAGAAACCAAGTAGTGCTATGATTGAAAACCAAGTGCAATTAAGATGAAAAATTTACAATTTTGCTTGCTTAAAAAACAGATTATAATTAGAAACTTCAGAGACTTTGTATTAACTATTTAATTCTACATAACTTAAATAACGTATTATTTAAGTAACATTATTCAAAAATTATAAAATTTAAAAGACGTTGCCAATTATTCAATATTATTCAATACAACTTTAATAATTATTTGTTACTATTTCTTACTATTTCGATTTTCCTGTTACCATTTTTGTTACTATTTCTATATGTAACACATAGAAATAGATAAATTAAATAACTATTCGCTAAACATATGAAGCATACCTTAGCGCGTTTCAGCAGTTCAGCTTGTGCAGCTTTGATCTGCTCTGGTTTTCCCCCCCAGGCGATCAGCACAGAGTGCTGCAGTGCGCGTCCGTAGCTGAAGGTCAGGGCCCAAGGTCTCAACAGAGGAACCTTGTTGATAGCATTCAAATGAATGGTGGCATCCTCCTCTGACTGACCTCCAGACAAGAATGTGATTCCTAGATAAATTCAACATTGTAACAGACTAGTTTGAATATTAAATTTAAAGAAGTTGTGCACATACCAGAAAATAATGATAATAAAGGACTAGAAAAAACAAATTAAATTAGAACACTGTATTGAATTTTTATATATA
>JAQIXG010005188.1:0-11781 GCA_034700105.1 Oconnorella tubifera | reverse complement strand
GAAATACACTTCTTTAAATTATTCACAAACTTTAGTGCATTTTGGTAGTAATTAATCTAATTAAAGAAGCTGAAATACGATAAAGAGAATTATTTTGAATAAGAATATTTACATTTGCGTATATTGAACAATTATATTTATGATAAAGGCACGCTATAAAACCATACATTTAATCATTATTTCGTATATCTAAAAAGTTGATCATATAATAATTATTTAGCTTTCTTTGTGAATCGTAAATTGTATAGTTTTGAGTTTTTATATAAAAGTTTGAAGCACTCAAAACTAGACGGCTATAAATGTTCATTCTTTCTTTTCGATAGAACTCTTTGTGGCTCTTAAATGATAATCACTGAGCCCCGGGGTCCCGCGACGCTTAAAGGCCCCCGATATAATAACACCAGTCGTGGGCTCTTAATTACAGGGTGCTCCCAACAAAATTCTTGCAAATTTTAATTGGCAATTTTTGATAGCGCTAGTCAATCATTGTCAATTATATTGCGCATCTATTGAGACATTAAATAGTTGAAATCTTAATAAAAAGTTAGTAGAATCTTAATTTACAGAATAATTATTTGGTCTAAAACTATAATTTAATTTAGCACCTATTATAATATAGAAAACTTAATATTTAAATTAATAGCTATGTTACTGTTAATGCACAGTAGAACAGTTCTATTGCAGATTACATTTTTTAGAATTCCTTTTTTACATTGTTTCAAATAAATAATTCATCATATTCCTACAATTGAAATTGTACCAATGGGTCCCCTCCCATGCTCTTCACCCCCTCATCCCCCCTCCTTAACCCCTCACCTCTCCGCTGATTATCCCCTCCCCCGCTGTTTACGGAATCATTATAATTGATGACTAATGAGTTGTATTGTTGCCAATTAATGCAACTTTTTTGCTTCTATTGTATACGCCTAGTGTTCGTAACTAGTTCACCAAATGGTAGATCATACTTTGTTGTGGTTAATACGCGATTTTAAACAACAAATAAATAATCTTAGATGATTTTTGTCAGAAATTTCATCTTAACTTGAACTCAGAATCGAATATTGTTTAAAAACGATTAAATTTCGAAAACAATAGAGGATGAAATTTTTTTACATTGAAACTGATCAAATACTTAAGCCAATTAACTATTATACTGACCAATAAAATCGCTTTAAAAATACGATCATTATCCTATTTAATTTACAAATTTCAAATTAAGATCTGTAGTTAGGCTTTATATCTAACAAGCCCCGCCCCTTTTATTTTATTAATACACAAGCCAAAAATATCAAAGTAGTTAGAGACGTTTAAAAAATTGTCTCAGTCGGTGCTGAAACATTATTTTTATATTTATACTTAATTATCTGCTGTAATTAGACTTAAAATTGGGGTGAAGACTAGTGTTAAAGACTGAGTTAGGTTAAAGCTGTCTTATGGTTATTGTTAAGATTAGCTAAATATATATTAAATCTGTATTCGTTGTTAAACAAGTTTGTTTAGCTATTAGGCTAGTCTTGTTAAAAGTCATGCCTCGTTGTAAACTCTTGCATTAAAACACTGTATGGATCTAAAGCGATAAGGGATCAGTGATCTCATCTCGCATCAGTTTGTAAGCGAGACGCATTGTTTCCTCGTGTAATGTTAAATGTTAGCGTTCAGTGTTAATTGAGTGGAGTCATTACAAAGTCTAGTGAATTCGTATCATTAAGGATTATAATCGTTATTATAGAGTCGATATAATGTTAATTTTACAAAAATTTTAAATGAAGTCTGTGTAAGATATTATCTTTAAGAATTTAGGAAATAAAATGAATTCATTGTAACTGAAAAGTTAATGAATTTTGTTTAAATTTTTAGCACAAAGTTTTATGCAACATGTAGACTATTCTATTCTAGAATAGACTACATATTGCATATGTCTACGTAGTCTACTTAGACTATTCTATTATATTCTATTTATTGCAGATAAATTATAACCTTAATTGAAACCAATTTCTTAAATGAAGCTTAATTTAAATAAGCAAACATATACAGTATTGGACTAATCGTTTGATGTTAAGCAAATGCTTAATAGATATATAATAGTAGGCTTACTGTTAATAATGCGATGAGAGTTTGTTTAATTAAACAATTTAGCCTTTATTTATGATAATAATAATAATAAAAAAAATATACTCGTTTATTTTAAAAACACGCAAAGTAGGTAAGTTTACAAAGGCTAACAGTAACTCAAAGGTTCATGAAATTTTGGGTGCAGATTAGACCTAAAAATAACACAAACGTGATAGAAATTAAGTCACAATGAAACATACCAGATGAGCACAAAGAATTATTACCAAATAGATTTTTCTAAAATTTTGTTTGGATTATTTAAAACGCAGTATTTACGACATGGCGGATTCAGCTGACTCATCGTCATATTGCGTCACAATCGCTCCTGACCTTGAACTTGCTCCTAACGACACTGACCTATTTATCCTGCACTCGTCGAACCCAACGACGTTAGATTTACCCAATCAGAATTCACCCGCTCAAAAAACTAGGTCAAGGCTAAAACGCGCGCGCGTAGGCTTCTCAGGCGTTGAGCCTTTTGATATGACGTCAGAACCTATTCTAGCCAATGACGTGGAAGTAGGTCACGTTGAGCTGAGCTCGGTCAACTGCCTGAGAGCGAGGACAAAGGAAAACGTGGATACTCTTTCTTGGAGTCCTGTTAAGCCTTTCCATGTGGACGTTAGGAAATCTGAGAGAAGGTTGTCATCGAGAATGAATCAGCCGAGAGTGTCCTTGCTTGGAAAACCTTTGAATTACCGAGCGCATAAGAGAGACGCAAGGTACAGGCGCCTTCAGGTGACGCTGTACAACTTTCTAGAACGACCAAAGGATTGGAAACAAACTTCATATCATCTGCTTGTGTAAGTATAATGGAGTAGATTGAGGTTTGGGTTTACTGGGAATTCGTAGTTTCTTTTTATCTTGTTAATTATTAATTAATACGAAAGTTGCAACATGTTGATGTATTGGTTGGATGTAACATTTTATTATATGAATGATAATTTCAACTTTTTATTGCGGCATATATAAAGGAAATCCACATTCTTACTATTAGGCTGACATATATACAGTATGTACACATCTAAGATCATTTAAGTTTAAAAGGTTAATTAACAACAATCGTATTTTATAGACTAAAAAGCTCAATGGAAAAAGAACACTCATATTTTATGCATCTATACCTTATCTTTAGTTGTATTTTATTGTACTTCTTTGGTGTAGTTTCTGCGAAAACAGTTTCCCTGCAAGCTTAGTCGACTTTTCTTTGTTTCTAATAATCCGACATTGATGGTTCCTTTAGGATTGCACACAAAGTGCTCGGATTGTTTGTTCATCTTTATTTAGTAATTTTCGGATCACAGTTGTAACTGTTATAAGTCTACCGTATTGAAATGTGCAAGGAGCTCATTGTGATCTCTATTTCTCCAAGTCTCGCGATGTCGATTTTATTTTGTCGTAAAATGGATAAAAATAAGTAAAAGTAGAGAACAGTGTGTTATTTAGCCGTTCATTTGCAGAATTTATTGAATGACTGAATAATTAAAGTTTTGTAGAAGGTCGCGCGAAAAAGTTACAGTTATTGCTACCTCGTGTTGCTATAAAGCATTAAGTGCTATTTATTGAAAAGATATATTATTTCAAGTTTCATATAATCGTGTAAACGGAAAGAAATTTATTATCTACTCGGTATATTATACTTTCATTTTTTATTATTTTATGCATTTTCTTTTAATTTTTCATTTCTTTTATTTAGTTATGTTTCTTGTATAATGATCATTTTAACTTCAACCGCTTCTAGATCAAAATTCCAAGAAAATTTTAAAAAATCAACAAATTCAAATTACTCACCACGCAGTACTATTTCTATCTATATATAAATAAAAATATTGTTCACAAAATAAGGAAAATATATATATTTATTGATGATATCGAAAGTATCCAGTGGCCGCCTTGGGCAAAAATTGTGCAATCTCGTACAGAGCTAGATTCGCGGCCAATGAACGTCGGTTTATTTCTTGATCGAACGACTGGGAGGAAAATTAATGGCCTCGTGGCAATGCAATTTGTGATCATCTTATTATATGAGGGGAAAATTGTTGTTAACTGAGTCGAGACAGTTGATGACAAGACTATATAGTTTTATTTGTTGATTGCAAGTTAAACTAATATTACTTCTGCTTAATGAGAGAAAAAATCTTAAAATGATTATAAAAAAATTAATAATATATTGCAATAGTATACGTCGGAATATGTTATGCAGTTAGTGCATAGATTACATGATGTACATTTTAGTGAAACATATTTTAGCACTGAAATTAATTTTATTATATGAGTACCTTGTCTCAAGTGATGGCAAAAGGGAATGCCATCCTTGCTTAATTTACATATAACTGAGAGTTTCAAAATAACAAAAAACTCATAAATCTCATTCAATGTCAGAATTATTGTTATTGGTCATTATTCTCTGCCAGTGGCGTCATCTTGCAGCCACTTAACAGTATCATTAGCAAATCACTCTGTCAAGAAACTCCTCTGGAATTGGTCTAAAAAATCCTTCTACTCAATTTGTGATATTTGACTTGAAAGAGTGTGAGAGTAAACGAGAGAGAAAGAAAGAGAGAGAGAGAGAGAGAGAGAGAGAGAGAGAGAAATAACAGAAAGAGAGAGAGAGAATGAGAAAAAATTATATTGTCATTCTCTATAGTTGAATTCGTGCAGCTTTTAAATATATATCGTCCGACAATATTCGTTTTTAAAATAGTTCTTTGAATTTCTTGATAATTTTCTTTGATTGGTTCAATGTTAAGGGTTAGCATTTATGTAAACGCAATAAAGAGAACAGTGATTTTACATAAAGTTACAATAGAATGCATGTAAATAGCATTGTGTCTATCTTAATAGGCTAATATGCATTTTAGAATTAAAATTACAGTTGACAAAACTATCATTTTATAAACTGGCAATACTATTAACAAAGTAGCAAGGATATGGAAACTTTACATCACGTGATCTATTCATTTCCGGTCCCCGCACGTGATCAGACGATGAAGTGAACGAGCTGTTAGATATTCGACCTCGTTGGTCGAGAGATTTTTTACGAAATGCGACAGTTGTAAGAAATGTGTCGAAATTGAAAAAGTTGCCAAAAATATGAACAGATACTGTTGCATTCGTTGTTTTTCTTTTCTTTACAGTATTATTTATTGTATTTTGCAAATAGGCTTAAATTAGATCTTGGCATGAAAGAAAGAGAAAATGACAGAAAGAAAGAGATAGATAGAACAATAGAGAAATAAGGAAAGAAATAGTGAAAGAACGACAGAGAGAAAGACAGAAAAAGAAAAAGAGAAAGAAAGAAATAACCTACATAACAGAACAAGAGAAAGAGAGTTGAAAAATTAGAAAGTTTTACTCTGCTTTTCATGCTTGTGACTATTTTAGAAACATGAAAAACGAAACAACGTTAATAGTAGGCCTATAATACTTTAGACATTTACTATACTATGGTTAATATACTATAGATAGTATGTTATACTGTAGATGCATATCGTAATATAGACCCACTTCAGAGTGATATTTAATAAACAAACGATGCCGCAACAGCAACACTCAATTTAGAACACAGAGGCTGAATGGGATCAGTGTTGCAGGTGTCCAGTAAGTGTATTTTAAGCTCTCGTATACAAGCTGATCAAATTACACTCGCATGCACTTTTAGGCAGACTAAACACAAGATGAAAATAAAAATTATCTTATTTTGGACAGTGTTATTATGTGCCTTGCACTTTAAAATGAAGCAAATGTTATTATAAGCAGGATTTTTCAATATGGTAAATTTTTTATTATTATATTTTAATTATTAAAACATAAGAATTATATAAAATAGGCTTAAATATATGAAAGAGAAAGAAAGAATATTTGTAAAACTGATTGCTATTTTGTGTATTTTACAGTAGAAAGTTTATTTGTTTAGGAATTCTTTATGCATGTATTGAATTTTTCCAGTATGATGACTATTTAAGCTTTTCTATATAATAATAAATAAAATTCTTCGATACAATGCTTCGGAGACAGTATAAATACACTTTAGTTAGCCTTGTCTCTTCAAAGTGAATTTAGTTCAGTTGCAGGATTCAATAGATTGTAATTTATAAGCGCACACTTTTAAAGTACATTGACTCTAGATGCAGACGGCGTGACTACATATCGCATAGTTGTTGGGGATCAAGTCTCGTGCAGCCTTCATTACCGCTCAGTCATATTTAAGCTGATTAGCTGCTTGGCCTTACCCTCCCGCGCGCGCGGGACTGCTTATTTATAATATCTTCTATTATGATTTTATTACTGATAATATCGATCAGAATTAAAAGATAAAATATTCAGTTTCAAAAAATTATGGCATATTAAACCCGCCGACTACTGTTTTAGCTTGTGCCCCTTTCCCATGCCTGCGATTTAAAATAATTTTTCGCTTATGTAGTTCGCTATATGTATATGCCTATCCTAAACTAGCAATATTATTAAGTTTTATTTAGCATATGCTCTTGAATAATATTTTATTTTTTCGGTAAATTTTTTAATTATCAGGTTTCATTATAAAAAGTTATATTATCGCCCATGGCAGGTAAAGCACGATACGATATCTCATTCATTATTACTTTTATATCGCTTAGTGTAATTAATTAATTTATTGATTGTATATGATGATCGTCGTTATAGGCCCTACTGTAACCTCTCTGTTTTGGGAATAATATAAGAACTTCTCTTTATAAGGATCTACAGTATATACAGTATGTCTCAAATATTTTTGTATTGATTTGCAAATAGATACCTTGTTTATTATTCCCTTGTTTAATTAATAATTATTAATTAGTTAATTAAGTGAACTTCTAATTATATATATATTGGGCAAAAATCATTGAGAATGTAATCAAAAATGTCGTGTAGAAAAGATATAAAAAGAATTCGATTATCTGCAAAAAATGATCTATTTGATCATTTTTTATGATCAATCCGAGTAATGATGATATTTGAATTACTCGGTAGTATTATATGTCTGTAATTAATAGACACAACATCTTAATCTGTGTATATTGGTGTTCAATATTGATTAGTTAATCATCGATTAGACTTTGTGTATGATATGGCGTGCTCTATTGGGTATCACACTGTGGGGATATAGCACGATGTCATTCGGTCTGATCATTCAGTATCAATAGACTGTAAAGAATTGATATTAAATCAATATAGTGTCTTATTTATTGATTCACATTTGTCAAATATTGATTTAGTTTTACAAAATATATTATTATAGATCGACAGCTGATTGATTAAAATTTATGCTCTTTGGTAATTTTTCTATGTTGATCTTATTTGACATTTAATATAATATGTTGCGCGAATATTTTAATACTTTACTTATCTTGTAACTGTTAAAGTAATCTAAAATATATATAGTTTTGTAATGAGCTGTAATTTTTGTCAAATTTTATGACAGAAGTATTTTCGTCATTTTTTCATTTATAGGTCGATGATTCACATTATATATGGTTGTATTATATTTTCTTTTCTTCCTAAAATCGTTGATTATTGTTTATTTGTAAAGTACGGTTTCTTGTGTGTTTTTGTGTATGCATGTGTATGCGTGCGTGTGTGTGTGCCTCTGTGTGGGTATGCATGTGTGTGAAATGTGTGCGGAAAAAGGCAAGTGACCACTAATGATTCCATTTGAAAATAATCTTAAAATTAGTCGCCAAATTGAACTTGGTAACCAAATCATTCTCAACATCTTGCAAAAGTCTTTCATTCTATTTCTTCAATTCCGGTCCAACATTGCGTGCAGCTCTATCGTTTTGTTTCTACGGATACTTGACCCGATCTATTTTTAGATAACGAATAAGAACGGTTAATTTTTGTAAGTGAATCATAAGCCGGTAGTAGGCTTGGCTTATAAGTCATTACTAGCAAGTTGATTAAACTGATCTTAAATGCAGAAACGAAAAGCAATGATTGAAAATGATATAGATGAAAAGGTCGTGTGTATCTGAAATGAAAATTTTAAGCTGTAAATTTAATACAGTATTAATTTAATGCAGTATTCATATGAAACAATACCGACCCTTTTGTCTTACTTTTAAACAAATAGTTTATTATAACAAACTTTTATAACAATACAAACTTCATTACGATGATCATCATAAGTCGTGTTACCCCGAAGAATTCTTAACTAAATTATCCATGTTCATAATTAATTCCCAACTGGACATATTTGCGACAACAACGACGACTAGTTTGACGACTGTTTTCGTCACGACTTCGTCATAAAGTTTCGTCATCAAGTCAACTTGTCAATTATTTACGCTTCCTGTCAGAAGCAAGTTTTCGTGATCTTTGAGTTGCAAAACTTTTTGTAAATATGAAAAAGTACAGAAAAAGGTTTGAAACTTTTAAAAAGAAAGATACCAAAATCAGCTCCGACGTAATTGAGGCAATATTAGTTATGAACTTATGATTAGGATTAGGGTGAAGTTAAGGGTTGGTTATAGGTTAGGGTTATCAAGTAAATTATCAGGGATGATTGTTATGGTTAATAAAATAAAGTACTTCATTGATAATGATGATAATAATGATGATAGCGATGAATACTAAAATGAGAACGATGACGCAAATGATGACGAATGATAATAATTTTCGTGAAAATTTAAACTGACCATAGTCTCTTAATTGTCCTTGGTGATAATAAATCAAGTTTAGCTGGAATAAATGTCAAGCACATGTCGGCTTCATAATCATATTATCTTCATTTACTTCTTTCCTCTTTTTTTCTCTTCCACGCTCAGTCGTTCAGTTGAAAAACGTCTATGTTGTGTGAGGCAAAATGATCAAAATCAACAAATGACATAAAATATTATAGATATATTAAATATTAAATATATTTAAATATTAAATATTAAATGAACATTTAAAAGAAGATATGATGAAGTTTTTTTTACAACATTTTAAATACATTTTTAAGGGGGAGGGGGAAATCACTACAAGTAGATTTCATTACAATTCCAGTGGCGCAGCTAGGAATTCACTCGGAGGGGATGTATTCCTCAAAATATAATGCGACTACAATTTTTCAGGCTGGTCTATCAATCAATGTTTGGTTTCCTCATATATTACCTATTAAACGCAAAAAGTTTTACTACATCGTTAAAAGGAGGCATTGTTTTATCACAAAACTCATACCTTTACCATTTTACAAAAATTGTTTTTACCTTTAATGGGGAGGGTTGGGTTAACTTCCACAACCCCTCCCCCTTGGCTATACCACTGCATAATTACTTCATTAATGTTTAATTCTTGCCGCTGATAAAACCCATATCCCATTCGCTACAAATTTCTTATTCTTATTTAAAGTTCCTCCTTCCCACAAGTATCTGTACTTCCGTGAATTTCCCTCGCTGGAAGTTACGGCAACGTGATCTACTCAATTATTTAAACAACACTCAGCCGACATTTTTAAATGCCTTGGGATTTTTTGATGCAAACATTCCTGGTTGGTTTTATTTCACGTAATAGAAAAAATTTAGTTATTGCCTAAAGGAGACGTAATCTATTGTTAAAAACTGAAATTTTAGTGTTTTTTGGCTTGGCTGTTTCGTTAATAAAACCAAGAGCGAAAATGTCACAAAACATTTTCTAAAATAATTAAGCAACTCATCAGTAAAATGTAAAGCTACTATTGAAATACGATCCAAACTTGTATTTTAGATTAGCCTACTTATAAAATATTTTATCGCATTAGATTGTTAGCTAACTTTTACATAAATCAACTTTATTTATCTAACTTAAATATAATTAAGTAAGCTCTTTCTCTCTCAGGTTCATCATGGTCTTCCTGTGTCTGCTGCTGAGCGTTTTCTCAACGTTCGATCACTACGAGGATATCGCTGGCTTCATACTCTATTATCTGGTGTGTTCAATTAATAATTAATATTAGTCAAACCATTCTTCTAGTAATAATGAGATAATGATGTTGAAATAATTATTTTATCATTTGGTAATAATTTGATGTAATTATTAACCCTGAAAAAGTTAGAACTGTAGGCCTTAATAGTTTGGCTGTAGGCCTACTTTGGAATAAAATTGTAGTTCACATTTATATGCAGCTTGACTCATCGTTTTTAAAAAGAAATATATTTACTGCACTGTGTTATTTAGTAAGCTCTCGCTCATTACTTGGTTTCCGCTCATAAAATTCACGTTGTATCAACAAATAGCCGTTTTATGTCGATGTTACGTTAAGTAAAACACAACAAAGATTGAAACTAAGCAATATATGTTAAATCGAGTGTTTTAAATTTAAACTCTGTTTTCGTAATTTTTTCTTAAATTCATTTCAGATTATTAACTTAAGAACTTTGAAATGTCATACTAAGCTTCTATGGCTCTGCAATATTTAAGGACTATTTCGATCAGTTGATAAATTTATTCAAAGTTGCTCAAACAATGATTAATAAGCTAAGCAACGTTTACGGAAACAAGCGTTTAGCAGAAGGAAGCAATTCGTGATAGAGCATAATTTTAATATCAAAATGGAATCCTTTTGTAATTATTTCAGAAATTCATATGGCATTTAATATCGATTAGCCATCAATGAATTGTATCTATAATTAATTTGCAGAACAATTTGCAGAAATCCTAACCCTATACACAGAGAAAAGAAAATACTATTATTTCACATTTTTTCGCAAAATCTACTATTATCGTTTCGATGTTTTTTTTTATAAAATACCTCTCATAATGTCATAAATATTATTCACTAACATTTGTCGTTTTAACATTTAATATTTGTAACGAGGCTTTAATTTATAACAAGCCCGGCCCCTTTAATTTTAACATTGCTTTTTCTAATGCCTAAAATATTAGATTGATATATTGATACACCCCTAATATAGAAAAATAAGCGCCTCTTAATTAATAGTCCTCACAATCGTCCCAAAATACGAAAATACAAATATTCTATCAAGAATTCTCTTATTCCTGTGTAATGAAATAAGAGAATTCTTGATTATATTCTTGCCAGGAAATGGTAATGGTCGTGTGGTTCACCGCTGAACTGGTGGTTCGGGTCTGGTCGGCTGGTTGCAGGTCGAGGTATCAACTCTTCTCAGGCAGACTACAGTTTCTCAGACGACCTCTCTGTATTGTAGGTAAGTCTTACAGACTTTTACTGATTGTTGTGTCAATTTTGTTATAAAATCGCCATTAAATTTTTATTTTAAAAGTTCTGAATCTAAATCCTAAATCTACTGCTTTTTTACTGCTCAATTTTTAAAGTAAATAGAAAAACAGCATGATATAATATACTATCTAATTTTCATAGTAAGATAAAATATATTAACATTATGTAATAGCTGTACTATATCTAATATGAACTAGACTACTTAATTCAAAACTATTAAGATAATTCAGTGAATAAATATTGTTGTTTTTCAGATATCATAGTAATAACTGCCGGGGTGATCATTCTATGCATTGGTAGCAGGAGTGGGCAGGTGTTCGCTACCTCGGCTTTGAGGGGGCTGAGGTTCTTTCAAATACTTCGCATGGTGCGGGTGGACAGGAGAGGGGGGTCGTGGAAGCTACTGGGGTCGGTTGTGTGGGCCCACAGGCAGGTAATGATTGGGGGGGAAAAGATTGGGGGAGTTTGTGAATGGGGGGGTGGGGGGTGGGAGA
>JAQIXG010005187.1:0-11784 GCA_034700105.1 Oconnorella tubifera | reverse complement strand
ACGAAGAATTTCCAGGGTATGTTGTAGAGCACGATCCATGAGAAATGTCAAGATCCATGTTTCCATCAACTGCATGTTCAGCTACTTTTGATCCCCATCCATCAGTTGGCATTGTCGTGCTCTGCATTGCAGGTCTGTATAATGCCCAATCCCAATTATATGGTTCTATAATATTCAGTAAACAGACATTTGTCAACAAAAGTAATTTAGCTATATAATACCAATAGTTTCAATCATCAAAAATAATGATAAAAATCGATCAAGATATATGATTTCATGAGACTAATTATATTGCAGGCCTAAGTTATGCAATAATCTATTCTGTTCCATATGTTAAAGTTTTTGACCAAATATATGCAAACATAAAGCGTTAAACCTGCGTACATATGCCCCCCTTAATTAAACAATGTTTGAATATAATTACTTTATTTACATATTTATATATTCACTGCCTGACGATGACCTATATAGTATTAGCGTTTCATGTTACAGTTTAGCAGATATGTTTTTTACGTAATTCAAAATAGACTACTTATTTGACAATATTGGCAATATTTTATACCAGTAGTTGTAATAGTGCAATAGTTTGGATCGGTTGTTGTGTAAGCCACGCTGGTTGACATTGCAGCTGTAGTAGTTGCAGACGAAACAGGAGCGGTGTTGGAGGTGACCATGGGTCCAATTGGACTTGTTACAGAAAAACCGGAAGTAATTTTGGCTGAGTTGGTGTTTGGCTGTGCTCCCATTGTTGTCATTACATTTACTGACAAAAAGACAGATAATTAAATTATGGACTTCATATTTTTCATAGTGTTAATCAATAAAACTCTCATTTCTAAAAATTTAGCGGAATTGATGATAGTCTGTTCTGCCATTGTAGTCGTTATATTTACTGCCAAAAAACGTTATATCATTCTATTAGAGAATGCTTATTTTTTATATTGTCAATAAATGCAGCTCAATTTTCTCAAAATATTCGGCAATGGTTGCTAGTATATATCATAAGCAATAGGACAAGCTATTTTCCAATATAAGAAGTTAGAAAATGGATCCTTTAATGTCGTCTGGATTACTGATTACCCATTTCATCGCCTCTGCCTCTTTGAATTTGATTATATAGCTTTATTAATTGTTATCAATATTAAATACAGAAAATGCAAATCAAACCATAAAAGATATTATGTTTAACATAAAAGATATTATCTTAACATATCAGATAAGGAACAGTAAGCGATATTTAATTTTTTTAAAAGCGTTATGACAAAAATATAGATTCAGGCTCTGATATGATAATAAATTTATCAAATCGGATAAATTTATTATCATCTAACAAATAACCTACATGGAGTTCCATAAACTTGCACTACACAAAGTGTAAGATAATTGCTGGTGGTTGCAAACTGTATAATCAAGTATCTTCCTGCAGGAGTACCAGGCGTGCAGGTTATATTTATACCATAGTTAGAAGCCGGTGACGGCGCAGTAGCATGGTAGCTGCATATGGCGTAGTTTAGAGGAGAAGGAACCGGAGCCGTAACGTTAGGATTTACGTTTGTTACACCAACGTTAAATTGTTTCAGAAATCCAACTGAAGCAAAATATCAATAAAGCTAAGTAAAGTCAAATAATCTAAAATTACTATTTAAAGATGTATAAAATGAGAGCATGAAATCTGAATTATAATCATTAACATACCGTCAGCAGCTGGAGCATCTCTTCCTGCAATATGAACCCAACTGATATTTATTGGAACGCACAGATCAACTGCCCACCAGGATATGAACGAAGAATTTCCAGGGTATGTTGTAGAGCACGATCCATGAGAAATGTCAAGATCCATGTTTCCATCAACTGCATGTCCTGCTACTTTTGTTCCCCATCCATCAGGTGGCATTGTCGTGCTCTGCATTGCAGGACGACGTAACGCCCAATCCCAGTTGTCGGGTTCTGCATTATAAACTTATAATTCTTGCTTAGTACTATTCAAAGCATATTGTCTTTATCTCTAAACTGATAAGACAGAATATATGATAAAAAAAAATGTAAGATTTTTGCAACTAATTAAAAAGGCAATGAGATTTTTTTAATTTAGAAATATACATGCTTACCTGGAGATACTACGCAAATGTCACTTGTGGTCATCATTTCTGTTGTAAAACTAGTTGTCACCATCTTCGATGTTGTTTCAGGTGTCGTAGATGAAATCATTAGTGCTTCAGTTGATGCGGCATCTATTGACTGACTTAGTACCTTGGACTGAGTCACGCCCGTGATTTGACTTGTAATCTTAGTATTAGACACAACTGACTGGGTTTTTAACACGGATGACGAGGGTGACAATTTATCAGTCGCGTTTGACTCTGTCGTTGAAATTGATTTTTGCATGGCCGTGGTTTCTGTAAATTCATTAGATGACGCGAAAGCATTTGATGACATTGTGGATGATATCTGAGCTGATGTTGCTGAGGTAGACTTAACTGTTTGAACTGAAATATTATTTATTTATTTATAAATAATTTATTTCATGGCATTAATTAAATTTATAGCAAGGCAATAATATCAATATTACATAAATGATGAAAAGGTTATTTTCATGTAGGTTCTAGAAAAAGTTTGTGTCTAACCTGTAGTCGAAGGAGACTCAGAATCGTCAAACTACAAAAATGAAATAAATTGATCATCATATACTATAGTCTTGCAAAAAATAACCAATAGTTTATTAAATATTAAATTAACAGAAGTTTGAGGCTTCCCACCACCTTTTTCCAACATGAATACAGTTGTTGAGTATCTATAGTTATTAGTTATCTATAGTAACAACCAATTCTATAGGCTACTTAATGTTATAACTCATAAATTAGATAATTAAATTTATTTCGTTCTATCAAATAAAGCACATACAATCTTATTCTACAAAAAAAATCAATAAAGAGCCCAAAAGACTCATATATTTTTAAATTTTATTTCCATTATAAAGTAAAATTGCTACCTGATAATGCCAGCAACCAGCCACCGTTGCGTAATTATAAGGCGACGTCTCGTACAACTCGCACGTTATCTTGCTAGCAATCTTTTTCACATTGAAGTGAGTGCAGGAAGAGGAGGCGCACTGCACGGAGCAATACAGACGGGATCTGACGGGGAAGGTCATCGGAGTGGGGTCCGTGGAACAGGTCCCTAGTCCGGAGGCGTCCTTCCGGGCTCGGAAATGATTTTCTGGGGATTGAAGGGTTGTTGTTGGGATTAAAAAAAGAAGGAGGATTGTTATAAAGGGAGGGATTTGTAGAGAATGGATTGTCATAGTGAAGTAATGTTTCCAGAATTGATAGTGGAGTAATGTTTATAGGATATTAGTGATTGTTTCTGCTTGATGTTTATTCTTTATTGTTCTTAATTGATGTTTTTAATAGTTTTATATTAAAATTTTAGTCGTTATTTTAAATGTAATTTTACAATTATTTAATATTTATTTTATATGTATTTGACAGTACTTAAAGAAGTCGAACATTGAGAAGTCACGTTATTACGTAATTATTATTTTTATATTTTTAAATTACCCGTATACATATTCTAAAAAATAATCGGCTTACAAACTGATTACTATTCAAAATAGCAACTTTCAACTTTCGTCTCAAATAAAACTAAAGCAGAATGAAAGTAATCTCTAAGTGAAAGTATAAGTATACCTCTCCTTTTGAAAAATATATTTCTTTGTTACTTTGTTTCTTTGTTTATTCATTGTTCCCTAAAGTTGTTTGTTCTTTATTAATTGTTATCCCAAGTGTTCCTGTATATCCTGATCCTCTCAAAACAAACAAAACACAATGAAATTTCTATTTAAAATTTTAATCTCTCTCTTCCTCTAATTATCGATTTATCGAGTTTCAAATTGTATCAGTTTCCCGAATGCTAAAACCAAACTTCCTTTAGTACATTTTACAAAGCATCGCGTCACTAAAGTGAAAAGTACATTATTGACCATCGTTGCATTATATAAGTTTTCTGAAGCGTAGAAAGTGAAATTTTAATATTTAAATTTCTAATTTAAATTAAAAATTTCTTTAAAGAATTTATTTCTAATGCTATTTACAGTTAATGATAATTACTGCTATAAACTATAGCGATTAACACAACGTATGAAGCTTTATTTGAATAGGTCTAAGCATAAGTTGAGCAGTCTCACTCATTTTAATCTGTGATTGTTTAATTTGTCGTTTACTTTTAAATCTTAAAATAAATTTCTTTAAATAAAATCTGTCAAAGTTGAAGGGTACTTAGTTAGTGAAAACATTGACAAATACTGAAGTTTTTTGTTTCAAAATAGCCTCAAACAATAGGATCCATTCGTGTAAAGTATTGCATCAATTATGTCATGAATTAGGTAAATCAATCTATATCCGGTGGAATTGGCGGTACTCTGATTTAAAAATATCCAAGATAATGAATAAGAAATTAAAAAAATATTAGATGGGAATACGCGTGGGTTGTAATATCGAAATTCTCACAGTTTGTTGATGAATATATTTTTATTATTTTTTCAGATGCTACAGTGATTTAAATGTATTTGAATAATAGAAAAATTTTAATTGAAAAATCGATTTAGCTATTATCACTGCCATGATGTTGATAATATAGATTTAAGAGACAAAATTACATTTGCATTTTGTAGGCAAAAACAGGTAATTTATTAAAACTTTATGCACAATTGCAAGGAAAGCCAATAGGCATACATTTATTTATCTTTTTTACATTTATTTATTGATATTTATTTATTGCTTATTGCACGCATAAGTAAATCAATCAAATAAATTCAAATTAGAAAGAAATGTAAAAGAAACATACTACTGTAATAAATAGTAAGCAATATGGCCTAATATTACGAGCAATATGGCCTAATATTACGAGCAATATGGCCTAATATTACGAGCAATATGGCCTAATATTACGAGCAAAACAGATCAAAGGCATTTAACAAAGTTAGGCCAGTATATAATTTTGTATAAAATCTAGATTCTCGTTATCGTGTTGCTGTTAAACCTAATATCATTTTTACCCAGGATGCATAAAATAAATATCAATTTTGCGTAACAATATTAACAGCATGAAAAATAATAATAACGTATTGTTAAAAAATCATAAAATTGCAGTAAAATCGCTCGAAAACGACTCATTTACGAAAAAGGGGATGGGGGGTGGGGGGTTAAAGGGGGAAGGCGGGGGGATATAAATATGAAAAGAGAAAAAGTCATTGACCCTATTGATACAATAGTATAATTTCTAATGACCTTAAGTTTCTCAAATATATGCAAGCAGATTTTGAAATGTAATAAAATCTGTAATAGAAACTTTGAAATTTATCTTTGAAATTTATATTTTTATTTATAATTAATTTTTAATGTAACTATTGTACTGATTAAGAAAACCATAATCTACTAATAAACAACCAGCGTTAGGTAACCTTAATCTACCCCCCCCCCCCCCCCTCCTCAATAATCATAACTTTTTAAATTAGAATTTTATTTTGAAAATATATTTATCGTTAGTGCATAAATTTACATCAAACTTTGTTATCTGATAAACGCATCAATGATCCAGGGTTTCAATAACAGAAATCAGCGGTTTCAATATATCTCTCTCTTCTTTATTTTCAATATCTACCCTACTTTCAAAATTACATTTTCGCCACTTTTTATTCGCAGTCAAACCACATAGAATCTGTAAAAATAAACTCGCTGAACCTTCATTTCGAAGGCCGTAAATAATTTTCCATCCAAAGTCCTTATTTATATGGATAAATATATAAATAACTGTGCCATAAATTTACCAAGTTATGCTTCAAAAACTCTCTAGGATAACCCAACTATAGGTTGAATGTATCATTGAATGTTTAGTTCTAAATTTAATGATATGCTATCTACTAGTTTATTACCAATCTACAATAGTTACATTTTATTACCGCGCGGTAAATTACACCAAGGTTCGAACCGATTAAAATTAAACCAATTGATTGAAAACCAATAAACATGAGGCTGTTATGTGTCTCACTGTTAATTTATTTCCGTTATTGCCTTTTTATTGGTTGAATTTTGTAACATTGCTGGATTCAGTGGTCTTTGTTTTATGTCGTTTTTATGACAGTTTTGCCTATGGAGTTTTCTGAGCCATGACTTTAACTAAATATATATCAGGCTTTTTAATTACATAATACATATATTGAGTCTAAATGATAAATAATACATTAACCTTAACTTACTCAATTAACTTAACCAATCGGGTCGTCTCTTTTTTAGCATGATTAATGGACGTGTTTAGTATATGTGTTTCTTATTTCTAAACAATGAAATGTTAAATACAATTTTTTAAACGGTTTTAATTGCAAATGATACATTATTACTATATAATTAGTTTAATAGAATTTGCCTCATTCATAAGAGGTTTTGTAAGCATATTAAAAAACGGTCTAATTCGCTAATACTGACCTATAATTATGCTACATTTCGTGGTGTGTGACGTTAAACAACTTTAATTAAATGAATTATGTCTAATTTTATGATCAGATTATAAAGGAAACCAATTATGCATCTATAATCATGTTTAGCTTTTTCGAGAGCATTGAAACAATTAAATTAGTTTACATTTCGAATACATTTAATAAAATACAATGTAGCTAAGATTTTATTAAAGATGGTTGTGGGTGGGGAGGAGAGAGGGGGGGGGATAAATTTCTTGCAACTTAATTAAGTGATGACCTTTTTTACGTTATCAATTTTTATTTTCATACTTTTTTTATTTATTTTTAAAAGTACATTTAAAACATAAAAATTCTGGTTGTTTACAAATGTTTGAATCTCCCCCTAAAGCTAAATGAATGTGTGTAAAAAAATCTCAAAATTATACCTCGTACAAATCAAATATAGAAAATATTATTATTGTATACATTATTTCGAATATAATACTCATCTATATATATGAACAAATTACCTACTATGAACTAAATAGCAATCTTGATGCAGCAATGTGACTTATTTAAATTCTTTCTTTTGGTCAAATATTAGTTTTTTTTTCTAAAAATGTATATCGACCAAATAAACCTATATCATTATTGTCTTACTAGATCCACACACTGTTGTCATGTATTTACGAAATCGCACTATAGTTAAGGCAAACATATTCAAAAACTATCATGTTAGAGCCAACCTTACCAAATACTTATTTAATATCACATTAAAAGGTAATAAAACAGAGTCTGCAGGCCTGTATTTTATATCGTTACACAAGGACAACTTCACAGGGGAACGAGAGAGGAGGAGGTAACATTGCTCAGGGGAAGGGTACACGCCAAGTAAGGTCGGCTAAAGAGTTAGTTCTTACTTGGTCTTAATATACCTCAGTTGTTTGTTGTCGGACAGTTTCAACTGATTACAAAGTTGACTGTTTTTAGAGACACAGTGGCTGGCAATTATTGATTATTCTGTTCATCTGAGAGAAGATTTCAAAAAAGAAGAGAATTTAAACATGGGTAAGTCAGCATATTTGTGGCTAGAACAGTTGAATCGGGATGAAAATTTTATCTCAAATAATTAGTGATAAAATAGCTGGCTTAGAGAAGTAATTGGCTTTAGGTAATTACTCGATGGTAAAGTGGTAGAGCATGGGAATTGGAGACGACAGTTGCTAGTTCGGGTACCGTGAATGATCACTTTATCGCTGTACCCTCTAGTAATGCACTTAAATTGACAGTTAAGTCCGATACATCTATCATATAACTAAACAATCCGTGACGTTTAATTAATTAGATTTATAATGAATTAATTAATAGGCTTGAATATTTAATTGGTCTCAGCGGCAGAAATAAACACACTGTAGATAATAGAAACAAGATTGATCGTTCAAATAGATCTCTCTATTCAATGCAGTATATCATTGAAAAATATTGTCATTTAATTTTAATCTAAACAAAAAAGCATGTAAAAAATTATTTAGTAAGCATAATTAAATAAATATCAATTATTAATAATTATTATAAATGAATGAATAGTAATTAATGTAATATTGTTACACTGTAGTAATGTTTATTTGCAAGCAATTTTACTCGCCGTATTTTAAACGTGAAAATGATTTTAATTTAAAATCAATTATAATATATAATAGGCTATATATTTCAGTAGCAAATAAAATATTAAAATAAAATGTAAAATTTCACGAAAAAAAGTAAAAAATTAAAAAAAATTCTTTTAAAATATTGATATAAAATTTCCCAAATGTAGCCTTTATCTCAGTTGTGTTTTTCATAGGAACTTTCCATTGAACTTTCGTGATGGTAGCCTTCGCAAAAATGTACCCCTTGTTCAAATTTCAATAGTTAACATCCATTAAATGATATATATTTATTTATTGCTATCCTTTAATAATACACAGTACAATAGCGCTATATTTCTTGTTTATTATTAATTATTTATTAATGTTTTCGACAGTAACTCTATTCGTAGAATTCTTCTAGTTGCTAAAATGGACCAAATTTCTATTTCGGTTCAATGTTCTAATTATAACGATTGATATAGTTCAAAAATTAAATTTATGATAATTCTTTGTATCGAATTTTTATACTAACTAGTTCTAGATGTAGAATTATCATTGGAATCGAACTATAATGATGTTACAATGGCGCAAAAAAACAAACATTATCATCATTATTATATGATAATGATGATAACGTAGTCTTCATATGAAATATCGTACATGTAACAGTGATGATAATAGTTATAACCACTTTTATCATCATATTGCATTTCTTAGCATTGGAAATACATGCAATTTTAAACCGAATTAGAGTGATTACCTACAAAAAGGTCATCGTTCCAAATTTCTTGAATATTTTAATTTTTTAAACACCTTCCTTAGTTAATTCCTGTCTTCACCACCATACAACCCCCTTCCATTTTTTGCGCCATTGTATTAAATTATGACAATACTAGCATCTTCCAAATCAGTTCATTTCTCACAGAGAGTGGAAGAAGCATGCCAGAGTTTGGACCGTTCTGGGAGAGAAAGATGGAAACGTTCTTCCACATCATCGACTTCGACAAGGACGGGGAGGTGACTAGGAAGGACTACGAGGGGATCGCCGAGCATTTCATCGACGTGGGGAAGCTGAACGACTTGAGGGCCGGACAGACTAGGAGACGATTTCTACAGGTTGTTTTTGAAAAATAAAATTGCGAAATTAAATTGATGCAAGTTTGAAAATTGGTAGATGTGTAAATATTTGCAAAAATTAAATAGTACAATTAATGTAACACGAAGGTATATGTGCATATTTTTTTGTATTTGTAAAGATATATTTATTTTATGATGGATTTCGTATTACAGTATAATTTTAAATCATAAATTACTTTAATTGTATAATTTGTATTGATTTATTATAACATTTCTTCAAATAAATTCTGTTGATATAAAATATCAACTAACATCTCTTTCAGTTTTGGGAGCGATTTTTTGGCGAGGCCGAGCGCGCCGGTCGCATCACCGTCGACGTCTATATTGCCGCCCGTCGTCGCAGCGGTAAGTCCAAGGTGACCCGGGCCGCTACCGAGTTCTTCGTCCACCTCTTCGATCTGATCGACACCAACGGGGACGGGGTGATCGAGAGGGATGAGTTCGAGACTTTCTACAAGGCCATCAAGTTGGACTCAAAGCTGGCGGAGCAGACGTTCAAGGCGATTGACATCAACAAAGATGGCAAGCTAAGTGATGATGAGTTCATCACTGCTGGGATCGATTTCTTTAGTACGAATGATGAGAATAGTCCTTATCAGTTCCTGTTTGGGCCTCTGGTTTAGGGTTGGGATTGAGGTTGGATGATTGGTTGATGAAGGATGGTTAGTTGGATAGTTGGTTGAATGTTTGGTTGCAAATTGATTTGTTATATGGTTGTTGATTTCAGGCTGTTTGGTTAAAGGCTGTTTGTTAAAGACTGCGTTGGTTAATGATCAGAGAAAAGAGAGAAACACTTAGAGTTATGTTTAGAGGTGTTTTTGAATAATTTTCACACTTGGGGGAGGAGTGGGTGGTGGTGGTTTACATATTCTCATCGTTATATTAAGATTTTTAAAGTCAAATGCTCTAAAAAGTTGAGAAGAAATTTCAATGAAATATATTGACACTCATCGTGCAGAATATTTGTAAAAATACTAAAAATACTAACAAAGAAAGCATTTAAATGTAAATTCCACTATCGTTAATGTAGATTTAATATACATGAATATAGATGTAACATTATAATCAGCTAATTCAATACCGTTGTTATTATAAGATCTAAAACGAACTTGTTTATGTGTTTTGCTTACAAATAAATTTCTTTACATACAGTTTCTACTGTTGCGTAAACATTCATTTTATTGTAAAACACTAACACTTTGTTTAAATAATAAACAATTGAGTAGAATTTATCAACATTTGAGTTAATTGTATATTTGAGTTATAGAAGGTTAAATGCAGGAGTTTTTATCTATATTTGCAATTGTTCAAATCATCTGATTCTATCATGTGCATTAAACATATTCTATCGATGAAATATTATTTTATTATAAGCCAGAAAATATTAATCAAAACTCTAAATTTAGAGAATAATTTATCATATTTATTAAAATCCAAAATATATTCCACGATATTTAAATAATTATTAAAGACTGTTGTAGTCCCGCCAGTGGAATTTCAAATTCCATGATCTCCAGATTTGTTTCATCGGACCAACAACTAAGATATATTTAAAAACCAACACTTGACATATTTAAAAACCAGATACACGCAGTTAAGGAACAATATTAACTAATAATCAAAAAGGTCATCACTTATTATTCTAAAACAACACCAACCAACTTGTAAATTCCTGGCTACCTAACCGATTGTTAGGTAGTGGACCATACCTATTACTATATATCTTCTTCTCCCAGAAAAGTCCCCAGTTGGCCATCGCATCGTCAGGGGGCCCCGGTAGTTTGGTAATATAGGAGTTCGATGGAAAAATTATCGCGGAAATATGAATTTATTGGTCTTTCGATCATGTGTTTTTTACTGGTTAAAATGAATAGTGAAGGAAGCTTTAGTTAAATGATTACTATAGGCCTACTGTATATTATTGTTTGCAAATATATTGTAGAAAATTAGATTGAAATTAATCCAAAGAATTACAATGTATACAATGAATACATTTGTATTCAAATGTATTCATACAAATGTAATGAATACATTTGAATACAAATGTATTCATTGTATACATTGTAATTAATCCAAAGAATTACAATGTATACAATGTATTCATTTGTATTCAAATGTATTCATTGAATTTGTATGAATACATTTGTATTCAATGTCAGTCCACTAAAATAATAAAAAACAGATCAAGATTTTTAAAAATTAAGCCCAAAAACTACAAAATTTAGTAGAATGTCACTCCCCCCCCGCCCTCCCCCTCCCACACCCCCCCGCTTACAAGAGGATCCACATCAGCCCCTGTGATTATTTATCAGAAAAACAATACTGATCGAGTAAAAGTAAATTTTTCACTATTATGAACACTATCGATATTGAATTAAATTAGATTTTTTTAATTTTTTTTTTTTTAACAGGTTGACACCTTTATTTCAAAATATCAAAGTTAGTATAACAATTAGATAACTAACAATAACAGTTGAGCAAATTAAAAGATTGAGCGGACACAGACAAATGTCTTTCGAGTCCATGAACATAGTTTTAACTTAACTCTATAATGTCCAATATATAGTC
>JAQIXG010005186.1:0-11785 GCA_034700105.1 Oconnorella tubifera | reverse complement strand
TCATCATCATCATCATCATCATCATCATCATCGTCTACATCACTGTCATCATTATTATTATCATTATTTTTAGATTTTAAGAACAAAATGATGATTTTAAATTAAAATAATTTAGTTTTACGTTGCAATAAGTTTTAGTTTCTACTTCCGCCAAGTATCGAGGAATCAGGAAGTGTTTTTTAAAAAAAGATTTAAAAGTAAAAGAAATAAATTGAAATTTACTTTCTATTATTTATTTATTTATTAATTGTAATTAATATTTCTAATTTTGGCTTTAATTATTATCTGTTTTATTTGTGGCTAAATAAATATATTCTTATTTTAATAAGAATGCAATGTTATAGATTGCTCAGTAATTAATTCGCTTGCAGTGGCTTATCGAGGGAAAAGGGGTGCTAAAGGGTATTTGACCCCCTACTTAAAGTTTTAAATATTTTAATCATTTATTTTATATTATATTTTTCATCCGAAATTAGGAAATATTGTAGTGAATATTTTTGTATTTGTTTATCTTCTCCGAAGCATTGTTGGTTTAAGACTAAAATGTGAAAAAATAGTACAACTTCTTGAATTGATCCCCTTTCGCTTAATATCTGAATTTAATTAATGATTAATTTCACTAGGTACTTTTTGCTCGGTATTTAAAACATTGTCAGGTTACTGTAATTTATACATATTGATCTTATATTAACTGTCGTCACAGGATAATAAGGCAATGAGTTCCCTCTTCAATATCTATAATAGATAAATTCAGCTTGACTTTAGGTTAAGGCAACCGAGAATTTTTGTTTATAATTATTCTATTTTGTTTCTTATTTGTTGCTTGTCGGCATTAAGTATAATAATAAATATTACTTATTATTAATTATTATTAAGATCGTTTAGTATTACAAATTAAATTGTTTATAATATTTTAGTGAAAAAAAAAATTAAAAAATAAAAACTAGTAAATTTATTAAATATACAGAATATGGCAATGGAATACATAATAAAAATGTTTCCAGTCTCTAAAATTTGTTCTGAATTAACTTATTGATTTTTTTATTAACGTTAAGCGTGATATGTTTAACGTTTATTTATTAAGATAAGCAATTGATGAACGCATTATGCTGATTGAAAGTCTCAATATTTAGCTTCTATCATCAAAATTCGGTATAGAACGATTTTTGTGCAAACTTAACCTAAAGACAATCTAATTAGGCTTAAGATTAGAAATCATGGTTTACAGTTAGGATTTGAGTGTAATTAGGGTTTAGTGTTACTGTTTAATTAGGGTTAGTTTTATTGCTATGAACTAATTAAAAGTTTTATGTTTGCATTAGCATTCAGTTTGTACTGATTTAAATATTATTTGGATTGAAAATTATTTTGTACTGAAGTTCTCATAAACTGCCGCATTTCTGATTAAAAGTTACACCAAACTTGTTTACAAGTTTTAATATTAAATTATTATTTTCTTGTAATTCATATTACGATATGAACTTATTTAATTTTCTGAAATTTGATAGCATATGAAATTCAAAGTTATGTAGTTGATGAAACAAACTTAATTAAGTTATAAACTTAATTAAGTTTTAATATTTGATTAAAAGACTTAATAAAATATTACATAAACTTTAGGTTGCTAATATTGGTGCAGAATCTAAAGTTAGTTTGTTGAAAATATTACTAAAAATCTGTTTAATAAACATATATGAATTGGAATGCAATTTCCTTTTGTTTATGTTGAGGTAGTTAATGTTTTCATGTTTAAGGTAGTTTAATGTTTCATGCACAGTAGTTTGAATAGAACAATTTCTTGATGCCGAAAATTTAAACTCAGCTTATTATCGATTCTAGATTACGTTATTGCTTATCAAAATTTTGTGTATTGCTATGTTAATATTTTGTGTCTTAATTATAAATCTTATTTTATTTAAATTTAATAAAATTTCTATTAATTTAAACAACAGTACATAAATTGTAATGCATATAATTTTATTATTTAGGCTGATTGAAACTGGATCCATTTTAAAAGTAGGCAGCAGCATCAGCAGCTATGTTAGAAGTAACCAGTACAGGAAGGAATTTAGATGAAGTCTTGTTGCTTGTGATTGGCTGTGCAGTGTTGATTTGCTTTGGGCTACTTCTATTGGGCTGTGTGTGCTGGAGCAACTCTAATAATAAGTATTACTCTTTCTAATTGACTTATGCAGATTAGATTAATATATAGATTTGAGCGTATATGTGTTTTTATGTGATAATAATTAGTTTATTTAATTGTATTAATATCCTGGTTTAAATATAGTTATGTCCGGAATCTAGAGATGATAAATTATGCTGTATTTATGATTTCTTGATCTGGGATTTGATGCTATGTCAATTCCTTTAAATGGTAGTGTGAATGCACTATCTTTGTCAAGTATGTTGATCTTTTTTGAATGCCCAGATGATAGCTTTATTTTGTGAGATTTGTAAAAATTGACTTTTCATTGTTAGTATAGTCATTAGTGCTTATTACACTGTATTGAAATTTATATGCTCAAAGCGATTAGTGTAATATTATGAAAAAGAAATTTTTCGTTTTACAAATCTGCTGTTGTATCGATAAATAATAGATTTTTTGTTGGCATCAATTAAATAAAAGAATTATATACGTAGATTACAATTACAGTTGACAGTTTTAATTTATTTTTTTGTCTGTGTTGTTTTATTATATATAATTTGTTTTAGAAATATAATATAACCAAGTCATTTTAAAATAAAATTATATAAATTTAATTCATGATTTAAACTTAGAATTCAATAATTTCATTTTAATAAAAATACTTATATTTATATATATTTGTATGTCTAATACTTACAAGCAAACAGACTGACAGACTTAATACTATTATACGAGCCTTAAATTAGAATAATTGCATTAAATTTAACTTTCATCACGTGATTGTAGTACTGAAAACAAATCATCCCCGGATGTTCTACTGACAAGCGTTACGAAATCAAACTCCATTTCAAACGCGCGAGCCTCAAACAATGGAACCGAGAATCGCATCGCCTCAGAATTTGTTTCCATTAATCTGACTGGTGAAACTTCAACATATTTACCATCAGTTGTAGAGAGAGAATCATCCATAACTATCACATCTCTGCCTGATACGTCTGTGAATCTAGAGGAAGCCGCTGTTGATTATGAAGATATGAGATTTAAGCCAGACGATATCGCTTCAAGTATGTCTACTGTACATAATGGTACTGCTAGTGGTGTTGATTCAGCAGCGAGTGGTGTTACTACAAAGAGTGTGAAGGTGGTTGTCAATCCTAGTCTTCCAGCTCCGAGGAGGATTGAACCGGTTGTCGGGGCGGGTAGCAGTCAGGCAGCGGATCATGTTGTGAGTAGAAGCAGTGTGATGCCTTCTAGTCACAGTGAGTCTTCATCTAGCTATGCTACAGGTAGATTCTATTTCTTGTCATTTGTTTGAATACTGTTGTATTTTAATGTTATGAATGACATTCACAGATATTAGCATTTTAGTTGCTATTATTATTTATTTCTTTAGTTATAGACAAAGTTTGTAATTTTAAGTTGCGTTAAGTTGTATTAAGTAATTATAAGCGAGGTTTTATAGATGAATTTTAGATTAATTTGGCTTTATTGTTTTATTTATTTATTTAATCACATAAATATAATATGTAGCAAGTCAATAATATAAATATTGCATAAATGATAAAAAGGTCATAGATAGGTTCAGGAAGAACATTTAAATGATGCCACATTGCATATTTCAATTTCAGTAAGTAAATAGTTTTACATATATACAAACTAAAATACAAAATAAAATTAAAAAAAGACCAATATTAAAATACAATAAAAGCCAAGTAGGCTTCATTAAAAACATAATGCTAAACCTAAACTACAGTATAAAAACAAAGTTATTTCAAAATCAAATATCAATATTAATAATTTAACTACTGCTGTGCAATATACAATTTTAACACATTTAACTCTTATTTTAAATTATTATTATTGGTCTTACAAACTATCTTTGCTATTACAAAAAGAAATGAAAACTTTTATTTAATCTAACTGACGTAGCATAAATATGGGCTAAGATAGACTTGATTTCAATAATTTTTAAAGAGAACACAAGAAGATCGAGTTACGATTTTTTCAAGAAGATTATTCCATACGGGAACTATACGTAGTACAAAAAAGTTCTTTCTTAATTTGTTTTTGACAAAAGGAATGGTTAATTTAAGTTTATGACCTCTTGTATTATACCTATTGCGATCAAAAGAAAAAAAATCATTAAAATCAAGCGCAATAAGTTGATGGACTATCTTATAGCATAAAAGTAAATCTGCTCTCAATCGTCTCATATCTAATGTCGGTATATTGTGAATTAGTTTTATTTTATATAGTTCCTCTTTCATTTTCTACTTCCTCTTTGATTTGATTGATGAACTGCTTTCTATTTCAGTCTATGATCTATAGGCTAATCTGCCTAATCATTCTGGAATGTGTATAATCATCTTTAATTAATAGTATACTAATAGTTTTAATAACAATAATTATCATTAATTTGCTGTTTGTGCTTGGTAAATGATTATTTTGAAGTTCTCATTTTTACGTTTTTATAACTGAAGTGTAGCTATAGTTTAAGTGTAGTGAAGTGTAGTTTAAGTGTAGCCTAGTTGTTCAAAAAATATGATAGTGTTTTATTTCATGACTTTTCTAAACATACACAATCTTACTACAAGTATGAACTTTTGGTGTCATTAATTGCAATGCAATAAAACGTCCCTTGATCAATAATTACCTCAATTCATTTAAACTTGCAATCTAGATTAGTTATCCCGTTGCTATATTATATCTGCGTATGATATTTTTGTCTAGAAAGTTAAATTATATTGTCAAGATTGATGGATAATTTACTTCGATAATTTGTTCAAATGTACACATTCTATACACAGAGAGTATGCAAATAAAAAATAAGCCTCTGTGAAAATTGCTGTAATTAAGCCAAGTGAAATATAAGCCAAGTGAAATATGTTTGATATTTTTAGCTCACTTTCAAGAAAAGAAAATTTAGTATCTAGCTACACTTAGTTATCTTGATGCTTTGCATAGTTATGAAGAAAAAATTATTTTTGCGGAAAGTTACTTTTTGTGGTGTATCATCTTTATAGTAACTGTGCTCATGTGTAGCAAAATAACTGTATGATTGTAGTAAAGTCATGAAGTTTTATAGTATTTCTATGTTTGTATTCAAGCATATTTTATCAGGGATTATTTGTCTTCACTGTTTGATTGGATCCTACATGTGTGCATTAACCCATAATGGTTATATGTACATTAAAATGTAAAGTTATGATTATAAATATGAATGTCATTTCTACACAGACACTGGACCAGATTATTCTTCAGTGAATGCAAGAAAACCACTGAGAGCTATCAACCCTACTTGTCCTATAGATAGTACTTATGAAGAAATTAAAGTATGGTACTGCTTTACGTAAAGTTTATGTTTTAATAATCTTCATGCTTTATGTTTAAATATATCATCAAGAACAAGGCTTAGAATGCTGATCTAGTTTTTGAGATACATTTGTATTTGTTGTTGAAAACCAAAGCCCTAGTATTACTTTATATACACTGATCCACGCCCTAGTATTACTTTATATACACTGATCCACGCCCTAGTATTACTTTATATACACTGATCCACGCCCTAGTTAAATTTCCTGCTTCAAATATAATTATCTAATTATTGAATGCAAATACGGGAGAAACTTGAGTTATTTATTTCTATAGAGTATTTGTTCGTTTTTATTTGATAACTGATAATGTTAATTTGATTATTAAGTTAGCCTAAAGCAGGAAGCTTGATTGAAAAATTAGTTTTGTGTATTTTAAAATATTACACATTGTGTGATAAAAATATAATTATTTACGTTTATTATTTTTTGCTTAGTATTTATATAAAATATTAAAGAAATAATTGGCTTTCATCTGTAAATATATGTTTTTTTTTATCAAGATTTTACGTCTAGAATATCATTATTTTTATTCTTGATTTATTGATGGCTATATCAGATTCTTATGGCTAAATAGTTAGAGTTTGAGACTCAAAACAGATAAGTTTTTGATTGAATTGTCTGATCAATACAGAAATTTACCAATTTACCCTCTCTTAATTAAACAACTTAGATAATTATGTATATATATTTCAGAGCCTCTGTGTTTTGACAAAGCTCTGAAATATCAATCCAGAAGATCTTGCATTTTGTTTAAGTCACGAAGAAAATGAAGCAGACTCTGCTATATGTATTAATGATATTTATTGTTATTATTATTATTAAATCACGGGTTAATAATTTATTAAAGAGTTAAAATTGAATTTTGTCAAGGTTCTGCTTAATATTCTTTACAGACTGATGCTACCTCAGTGAGCACAAAGGCTGCAGAAGATGGTGAATCAGATTACTATGCAGAAATAACTGATGCTGCAGGTTGCTTTCTTATTTTTATCTTTTTTTTTTAATCGATATTCTCCCAGTGATGTCATTCTTTAAATAGATTGTGAAGACGTTATTTTCTTCATATATGATTCAATTATAATTAAATTAGAAAGACTTTTTCTGGTTATATTTAATGCGTTCTTTGATAATTAAAATGACAATGATTTCGAAGTTGTGTAACGTTTACATTTTCATTATAAGATTAATTATTCTTGTGACATACTATGCTGAACACCTCTTGTATAATTTTGCTTGCCATTTTTTACAATATTTATTTTACTGCATTAACTTATGTTTTGCAATTAATTGTATATCGTTAATGTTTATTCTTTTGTTGAATTAATAAAATCTGAATTTTGAAAATGATTTGTACTTAATTATAGGTAAAGTTGAGATCGATAAGTGAGTGCAATGATGTTGTTTAGTAATTGAAACATGATTTAATTGTTAATGTGGCAATGTCAAATATGGAATTGCTGATTTTTACCTGACAGGACAGTGTGGTCAGTGTATCGACTGAAGATTGATTTCAATTGATATTCAATAAAATGATCTACCATTTCGTCTTACTTATTACCTAACTTCACTGTGTTACAAAAGTTTATATTTATTAATATTTAACAGCAGAAGCACAACGTTACAGTAATATACTGCATAAGCTTAATATCTTAAATATTATTTCTTGCTATTCAATTGATTAATAAATATCAATAATACAATCTTGTTTTTTTTAATTTAAAATACTTTAGCTAATGACTTATTGAATAAAATTCAAGCAATTTAATAAAATTCATCAAAATAAATTAGTTAATAATCTATTATATAATTCTATAGAAAATCGACGTAATGAAGTGGCATTACAAGTAGATGCAGCTCCTGATCCCGGCTATGCTGGCATGAGAGATCTTTCAGTCCAACCTTCTCCATATGCCACCAAAGAGCTTGATGAGGCAGGATACAGTCATCCTAAGCCCATTGTCGTCTCTAGTTTAGATGAGTCTGGTTACAGTGCGATACGAGACGATGATATTCCAACTTCTTCTGCATTGATTTCTAGTCAAACAAAGCGACAAACTGCCCCTGAATATTCTGCAGTCAGTAAAACTGTAAATAATGATAAAAATAATGAGCCTTGCGTTGTTGGGAGTGAAAATGATAAAGGGGAAGATTTCTCGCATCTCTATACTCCAGTCAAGAAAATGCGAGGCGCGACTAATGCTGTTACACCGGAAGCCGGTGATTCTATAAACGCAGTTTTTAGTTCACCAGATTCTACAGGTAGGGGAGATAATGGTAATTCTGTAGGAGAAAATACGACGAGTGATATATTTAATGGTACATCGCCTGGCGGAGACTCCACAAGGAGTTCGGTGGAGGATTCACAGTGTAGTACGCCTAAACAGAATGATAGTGAAATTAGAAATTCTGTTGTCAGTGAATGAATTCTCAGAGATTTTCAATTTTTTCAAATTTAAAAATTCTTTCTCAAAGATTATTTTTTAGATGTTTTACGAATTGGTACGTTAAATGCTTTTTTATTTCTATTATTATTTTCGAAGTTTAGATTTATTATTCAGAAAAATACTAGAAAATGATGTTTGTTATTTGTGTAATTTATTTGAAAAATAAATGTTTATATTTTGCTAAAGAATTTGTAAAATGACAAGTGAATGCGTGGTTTAATCTCTAACTACCAGTCATGATATTGTTTAAAAACGCGATGTTTTGTATTATTGCGTTTCTTGTTGATTAGTTTTGACTTTAGGCTTGCCTTACTGATAATTATGCAGTCAACAATTCAATGCCTTTTTTTTATGATGAATATATAGTCAATAATATTTCTTGTCATTCATTTGCAGTATTGTAGTTTGAATAGATTATTGAATTTGTATAGACTTTTTCTTTATTGAATTTGTGATAGAGATAAACTAGTGCTTTCTTTTGTGCATTATATATGTCATTCTAAATGTAACATCTCTAACTGTTCCAAAAATTTGATATTATTTTTTGATAAAGTTCTAATTTACAGTGATTGTACATGCAATGTTATATGAATATTAATTAATATATTTTGTAATAATACTTCATTGTTTAAATTCAGATAAATAAATTTCCTTAAAAGTAATCAATTTTTGGCATTTCAATCACGTTTTATTACTAATTTTTATCTTATTATTTTCTTATACAACTATCGTTATTATTTAGTTATATTTTTATCCTTCTTTTTCATTATAAACTTCCAATTTTATGTCCTTTATGCAGTGTCAATTTGTGATCACCTTATTCAAAATGAATAGAAGGATTTAATATTGTTTTCAAAATCATATTTTGCCTCTTAGATGCTTTGTATACTAGCCTCGATAATCTCAAAGAAATAATAATAATTAAAATACTTTAGTTGTCTTTGCATAAGTTGATACATAAACATCATCTTTTATTTTATCTTAGATAATGAATTGATATATTTGAATTACTCTCTGTAGCTTTTTGTATTGTTGTGACATTAAACAAATTAGTAAGCTTCATATTATTATTCAAGTTTTATATTAATCATATAGTATTTGATTATGCTCTATTGTTTGTAAAAATTTGCAGTATTTTTGTAACTTTAAATTGCTATTAACTTTCGTGCTTATATAATACAGATATTGTGTGAAGAATTTATTAATGATATTTAATAACTTTCTTAGCATAAGTTAATAAAATTAATTTTCTATTGTCTTGATGTTTTTTTGTTTGTAGCAGATTTTTATATTTTTTGTCACTAATTATTTCTGCAGCTTTTGTTATTTTGTGTAAAATTTGAAATTCTTCTTTTGATTGTTCAATATTGTTTGTCATTTGGTTTAATTTAGTTTGATATTAATTTAATTCTTTGTTGTATTATGATATTGTATTATAATTGAACATACAAGTATACCGCATTATATATAATAAGGTAAATAGTGTAGCTCATGTGGCATTAAATATGTGTACTGTATTTACATGAGGATAAATGGATAATTCATTTATTTTGCGAACTGTTTTAAGAGTTAAGGGTTTATTTAAATCTTGCTTTTTAGACACCTATTTCACAAATGTATCAACATCTCGTTATCTTTTTTGGTGATTAAATATTTGAATTTTTTATTGAAATTGTTGTTTTTCACTAAATAGTCCAGGCTTGCTGATGTGATGTTAATTTGCAGAAGACAAGCAAATAATAATACTCAAATTTGTTTTTTTTTGTGCAATTTCACTGGTAATAAATACATGCTCGGTTTATCTAAACAGTTACATGCACTATAAAATAATTTAAAGCGTTGGTTTTGTAATAATTTGATATATTGCATTTTATAAATACTGTTCTTGACATATGCAAATAGTTATTTCCGCTTTAAAATAACATTGCGTTATGAGTCATGTATTTTTATCACATTCGCATACGCGTGTCGCTAAATAACATTTTATCGTAATGTACTATATGTAGAAAGCAAATGAAGAATCTGAACATTTTAAGTTATTTTAAGATAATTTCTTATTCCAACACGAATATTTGATAAGAAGTTTAGTGTTGAATAAGTAATGTAACAAAATGTCTAACATTTGTATAATATTATATGAGTTCTTTTCAATCTGAGTATAACTATTGGATCACTGCTAATTCAATTTATGTTGCATGGTCTAAATAAGTCGCTTGTAGTATATACTGAAATGTTTATAATTGGTTATTTATTGTGTATTAAAAAGTTAGATGTTTTTTAATAATAAAGTTTGGTTTGCTATTATTTTGCACTGTGTTTGTTGCACTATATTACAGTATTATATTACACTCATTTTGTAAAGTATTATTGCGTTTCATGTATATGAATCTTTCTGCATCATAAAAATTGAGATAAATATATAGAAAACATGTAAAAATAAAATTACAGCATTATTGTGAACTTTATTTTTGTCAACGTAACGTTCATAGCAATACTGTGAACATTATTTGTGCATTTTATTCTAATATCTTTTCATTGTGGATAAAACAGTGCAATTTTCTATAGTTGTTGACATTTATAAATTATGTAGACTTTCTCTACAGTAATCATACTGATACTCTGATAGTATCTTTCATGTGCTGTAAAACAAGTTTACTACAAAAAAATTAAATTACATCTATAACGTTGCTCATTTCATTTCTATTTAAAAATTAGCTAAATATTAACTTTATAGTAACTAAATTATGTATTTAGTATATTATACTAATATACAGCAAAAAATTCATATTAATAATATACTCTAGTTAAAGTAAAAAGATGTCAATTTCAGTTTAACTTAAAATACTAGTAATATGTCATTTATATAGAGTATTGTGCATTGGCCTGTCACAAATTGCATCTAAACTTCTGATGAATTAGGGATTCATTTAAAATAAATGTTGATAAAATTATATTTCGTGCCTTAACAGAATAATGGATAGCCTAATCGTTTTTATAATAAAATTTTTAGATCTTTTTGATTTATAATCTGTAAAATTGCAAAAAACAGAGCCGTTTATCAATTGTCAATGTTGATAAATTACTTTGTCAATGTTGTTAACTTCACACCCAAGTTGATGTAATTATGCATTGGCATATTTTATTACTGACATCACAGAATAATTTAAAAGCATACTGCTTTTGTATTTTTTATTAAATTGTAGCATGCATATGTTAAATCTATGTCCTATCAATTAATCAAAAATGAAAGTTTCATTACAAGTAGTTTCTTGGTCAGCTTTTCCCTTTTTAAAAGAACTTAAATGTAATCTTATTTCACTTATTATTACATCAAAATTATTTTATTTCTTTCATGATTTCAGTTACAATTAATAAATTTCTTTTCTATTTACAACGGCATTATGCTGAGATTTTACTCCTGATAGAAACTTTGATAAGCGTGTTACTAGTTCGATTCCCAACACAAATTTTAATTTTAAAGATTTTAATTAAATGGCGCATTGGTTAAAAATAAAAAAGTAACGACGTATTTTTAATTAGGCTATTTCAATTCTTAATATAGTTGCTCTTTTTGCATTTGGTGCATCATTTAGCAGAATGTTTAAATTCAACAGTTATCAGAGCCTCTGTATTTGGAATCTCTACTCTCAGCACTAACTTATACCAAGTCACGATTCAGTTCTTAATACTATCACTTGTTGACTCGTATTATGAATAGTTATATTCCGAATAAAGAAATTAAATACCCGATTTCTTACGATCAGACAAACAACACCGTTTGAATCTAATTATTTGAAAATAACTTGTTGAATTGTTGTTTC
>JAQIXG010005185.1:0-11785 GCA_034700105.1 Oconnorella tubifera | reverse complement strand
TCTGATCTATATTTTATATTAAATATGCTGCCCTTCTGATCTATATTTTATATTAAATATGCTGCCCTTCTGATCTATATTTTATATTAAATATGCTGCCCTTCTGATCTAGATTTTTTATTTTAGTAAATTTAATAAAATTCATCCAGAAAGTACTAACCGATTCCTAGGTTTAATATTAATTGTTTATATTGTACAAATATAAACAATTTCTTGCACAAATACAAATATTCCATCAGAAGCACAAGAAGTATTAAATACATCTTCATCTAACGACGAACGCCACCTTAATATAATAGAATTGTAAATTGTCTTGTATTTGTATACTTAACTATAACCCTGGGTAATTTTATTATTTTTAATTAAATTACACCTCACTGTAATAAGTATTGCAGTCATAATGTTAGATAGTTGTTATGATGAGAATGCAGTTTGAAATAGAAAGCTTGTGTACTTGTGAAGTAGAGATGATTTGATTTTGATTTTGGTAAAGATTTTGCAACCTCACAAACAAATTTTATCATCGTTTGTTGCAATTTTTATATTCAAGTTTTAGTAAATTATAGAATTAAATTATAAATTTAGGTTATCACTTAACTATTCTTTAATATCTTACTCTGATGGTAGCTTAATTGCAAATGATTAAAAAGTTCTTTATTATTGTAGAGATAGTTGAATGTGGCAGCAATATTATGTATTGGTTCATGCAGCCAGGAATATTGATTAGATCTGTACTTGTGACCATTATTTCAGGTAATTCTCTTTATAAAATTACAGATTGCAATAAATGTGTATTTTTCACTGTAATTAACAGTATTCATAATCAGATTGATTGTTATGTCAATCAAAACAATGTGTAATTGCCACAATCTCTTTAAATGTCAGGTGTTTTATATGATATTTTAGATGCATTTTATCTATATTATGACTTTGTGATCTATTTAGCATATTACAGATAAAAAAAATCTTTTGTTTCCATGATAAATTAATTGCTCAAATGTGCAGCAAATTATACAGTTTGCTTAATTACTGTGTGTAAATGTCACAGAAAACTGTTGAAATAAGCGTCTTGCCAAAAATACAGCAATTCAGGAAAATGTTTAAGCCACATTAGATTCACACCCTTCGTTTCTACTCCAGTTCTCCATTACGAACCACTTCACTATATCTGTTATTTGTTTTTCTCAAACTCTCTAAGTTCTGTTGTTGTACTGAATTGTTTCTTCTTCTCCTTCCTGTCAGTGTTTTTGACCACAAGTGGCAGAGATGTGACGCAGGTTCGTCTGATGGAAGAAGGATCTCTGGAAGGACGTGTGGAGGTGCTGCATAATGGTGTGTGGGGCACGGTATGTGATGATGGGTTCACTGACAAAGCATGTCAAGTTATCTGCAGACAATTAGGACATGAGTAAGACTTGTTTGTATTGATTATTATTGTAGTAATACCACAGAAATATATCAGCTTTATATTTTAGTGAAATATATAATTCTTCTAAATATCCTACTCTGTTATTGATTTTGGGCTTTGTAGAATATGTTATGTTTATCTTATTCAATATTTCTTAAATTTGAGTTCAAATTTATTACTTTTTTCTGAAATATACGATAAATCAATTAGGTGTTGCATTTGACCCATGTTGAATATTGCTTTAAAATTCTCCTAAATAAATTAAGTAAGTGTAAACTTGTGACTTTAATTTATTTTATTTTCTGTCTATTGCCATATTTTTGTAAAAGTTCAAATATATTTAAACAAATTGATGGTTGATATACAACTTTATCACTAAAGACAATGCTAAGCTTGTAAGTATAAGTGTTTTTGTTTGTTGATTAATATCAAAGCATCATGCGATGTAATGCTATGCTGTGAACTTAGTTTGAGGATGCCAAGTTATAAAAGCATTTACCTTAGACACAGTGCATTAAATAATTTCTTATTGGTATTGACCACAAAAACATCTATAAGGCTTGACCTAATTTTAATTTCAGTAAAAGTACTATATAATAATGTCATTTAATAATAATATATTAATAATAATAATAGTATTAGTCATAAATATATTTTTATTGCTATTTCCTCAGAGGGGGTCAGTGCCTGAATGAGGATGGTTCACTTGGTTGTGAGCCGGCACTCTACCCTGCCTCCCATGGAGCAGCTGGGTTCTGGGCTGAGAACAGTCCAATATGGATAGACGAGTTGACTTGCAGCGGATATGAAGAGACCATAGACGAGTGTCGCAAGACAAACTGGGGACAGACTAACTGTGCGCACAAGGAGGATGCGGGGTGTCGTTGTGATAAGAGTAGAAAGCCACGACATGGTGGGTTGTGGGAGATCTGTAGAACTTTTAGATGATGTCTAAACTAATGTAATGAGAAGTAAATCAAAGTCAATTTGGAATTATACACTAGTTTAATTGGAATACTGTTGGAGTAATATTTAGTTACTGTTCAGTTAGTTGTAGCTTAGATGCGCTATATATTTAGTATACGATTGTTAACATCAGTACATACAATTAATTTCTTGATTTTCTCTAGAAATATGTTTAATGTACTCGCATTTATGAGTACATTTACTCAGTACAGCTATTGTTTTTTTGATCTGACTACAATAAGAATTTTCTGTTTCTTTTATATTAGATAACATAACAAATGCACTTGATTTACGTAATATATATGAAGGCTTGCTTAACACAGTGCATTACTGAAATGATTAGTGTGCAGTTTAAGGTAGCTTATCAATTTGATTACTTAATTTCCTTCTCTTTACCAATAAAAGCAATAGAAAGCTTATTACATTATAAAAATATCAGCAAACCTAGCTCTATGCAGTGCCAGATTAAAGCATAGGCAGACATAGGCACTGCCTAGGGGCGCGGCGCTGCCTGGGGCGCAAATTTTTTAGCTTTTCATTAGATATAATTGACTTTTCGATGGAAGAATAAATTTCTTTATTTCTTTAAGTTCTAAACAAAACCAATCTTTTGTTTTCGTTTACTCTCCAGTCAGCATGCTAGCTTGCATTAGAAAGCAAAATTTGCAGTGTGTGTACGCAAATGTGAATGTTGCTCTTAGAATCTACCACTGCAATTTCGTTACCAATTGTACAGGAAAAAGATCATTCTCGAAGCTTAATTGAATCAAATCGGAATTGCGTACCACTATGACCCAAGAAAGACTGATTGCTTTATCTTTGTTGTCGATTGAAAGCGATCTTCTCAATGATTTGTGTTTTGATGAGGTTCTGTTGAAGTTTTCTAAGGCCAAAGTTAGAAAGATGCAGTTTTAATTTCGGTGTTATTGTCATTGGTTGCCACCTGATGACGATTTAGACTTTAACTAAGAGCCACGATGTGTGTTGCGAAATGAACTTGTTTGATTGACAGACATTAAGTCATTGATAAGTAATCATAATTATCGTAAGTGTTCTATGTAAGAGTAAGTACAAAGCTGAGATTGAAATTTGTAGCGATATCATTTGAATGAAAGCTCAAGACTAATCATATAGTGTAGAATGCATTTTAATACATAACATTTGTTCAAGTATGCTTTTATTTAGAATATGATTACCTACCCCTTGATAAAAAAATTATGGGGGGCGAAAAATTTCCAGCTGCCTATGGGTTAATCCGGCACTGGCTCTATGAATATTTTTTTAAATCTGATACAAGTGTTAGAAAAGAAAATATAAGAATTAAACAAGACGAGACAAAGGTGTCATCTTGTTCACATAACGCACAGAACTGCCAGCAATTTAATTTGTTTAAGATCATTTGATTTGTGGAAACAATATTTATATTTTTAGTCAAGATTTTTTTTATAAAATCCTTTCTACATATAATTTTTTACTGTATATGTTACAATGTCATGTCATACATTCTAATTGTCACTTTAGCATGTCACTAATTGATGTCATCAGGCTCCTGTGACAAATCGCGTCATCGCATAACGCCATTTGACCTCGCAGTGCCTGGTGTGGGTCGGGTAGAGGTCTGTACGGTGCGCGGTATCTGGGGTCTTGTGTGTGATGACCTTTGGAATGACCTTGATGCCTCAGTATTCTGCACTTGTCTAGGATTTGATGAGTAAATACTACTTGTTAATCATTTGAGAAAGAGCGTTGAGTATTTTGTTTTTTAATTTATTCTATCAAAATATATCACTATTTAATATTGTTAAAGGTATCATATCATTAGCATATAATTTATATTATGTTTTTTGGCTTTTGAATTCAATTAATAGAATTAATAGCTTCAAGGCTCGTTAGAGAAGTGGTTACAGATCTGGATTCGAAAGTGATAGGTCCGGGTTCGAATTCCAGATAGCTCATTATTTTTCCTAGTAGCTGTACCTATAATAATTGTTACAAATGTGCAGATACAGTCATACAGAAAGATACAGTGCTTAAATTGACAGATATGTCTTCGACATCTTTCATATAAGACGATAGTAATCCAGATGTTAAACGTAACCTTAACCTTTTTTTAGTTAACTGTGATATTTGAGGTAAAGTCACACAGCTTATCATATGTCCATGCTTATTTCTCTGCGTATTAGTTCAACCTACTTCCGTGCTCTGCATCATCCAGTCCATGAGACGTCTCTCCCCATGGTCTATGACTCTGTCCACTGTACGACTGATGATACACTGTCTACACGTAATATATGGGACTGTAATGTCACGCGTTCAACTGGCAGATGTAATCCTAAAACTGAGGCTGCAGCTGTCGCCTGCGTGCCCTTGCCTATCTGGACCCAGCACGGTATGGAGGCATGGGGTGGTGGTTTAAAGTGGTTCTGTAGATGATAAGATAATGGAATTAGTAATAAACTTTACTTTGATTGTAATTTATATTTTGCAATGAAAGAGCATAAAATAATGTCTAGATTATAATTCGTAAATGATATTGAGGATGAAGCAATTGAATTAAATGTTATACTCAATGGCGCAACAAAAGACTAAAATATTTCTCTGATGATGTATAATGTATTGATAATATTGATAATGTTGATGATAATGTTAAGTGGTATTTTGTTTATATATTGGTATATTTGTTTATTCACTATATAAGCTGAATCAGAGCAAAACATAATGAACCTGTTTCTGACTCATCTTCCTTCACCTATACTCATGTTGATAAAAATAACAATTAGATATTGTACTATGGTTATGGTATTCTTTGGTATAAATGTTGCTTAAAAACAGATATATAATTGATTTTATGAATTAGAAATGAAATAAATTTAAACAAAAATATAATATTAATGCTATGTAAAAAAAATTAATTAATTATATAAATTGATCATAAATGCTATTGTTGTTAAATTACATTCCATGATTATAACTTTATGTAATGACTATATTAAGATTAGTATTTAATATATAGCTTATATCTAACATTGAATAGTCTAACATTGAAAATGCTTGGCCAGTGTATAATCATAGAGAGAAAACTATATATGTTACCATCAAGCTTGGGCTGCAGCTGTTGTCATGACTTTCAATGACTATCTCAATCTCCTGTATTATTTAACGCAGCCATGCCACAAGCAGAGCTGTCATGTACCGGCACAACGTTGACATCTTGTTTCCGCAGTAAAACCAATCATCTGTCAGAGATGCATCTGTCCCTGGAGCCAGACTGTAGAGAGGGAGCCAATAGGAAGAGCACGAGGGACTCTGTGTGCTATGTACTGGACATGAGTCTCTGTCATGCATCTTATGTCATTGTAAGTGTACGTTCTTATATTACAGATTTTAGCTTTATTGTAACGATGCGTGATACTGGGCAAGTTTTTACATGTTAAATAAGAAGATCAGGCAGACTCATTCATTGCATGTTGTCTGTATTGATAGTTTACTATCATAGATAACAATCTAGTATAAGGATTATGTGTAATAGCTGATTGACATTGTTGTGTATACGTGGCTTTAATATGGTTTCTATACACTCAGTTTTTAACGCTGTTTTTAATCTGTGGCATAATTTTTCAGCTATTGAATCTTGATATTTAATTTAACTACTTCTCTTTATTGTAAGAGAAGTAACTCGTGTCTAAGGCCTGTGGCCTGAATTCAAACGCATCTCTTACAAGGACAGATAAACTAAATATGAACTTTATTTCATTTCTTTAAAATTACAGATTTCTTTTGTTGTTTGTCAATTCAAAATATATTAATAATTTAACGTCTGTCACTGCATAACATTTTTTGCTGATGTAATGTATAAAAAGAAATGAACATAATATTATCGCTAGAGTATATTTGTTACTAAACTTGTCATCTAAATAAATATATCATCATCATTATAAAAGTTTCATTTCGATCATCTTCTGTTTAATAAGGTTTTAAAAAATTCATCTATTTATATTTGACTTATACAGTAGACATGTCTTTCATAATGTGTATACAATAGCCAATTGTTTTATTATAATTATTATCACTATGATTCAGTCGAGTGACTCAGTCAACAACTACTGCTATGACCTGACATACGGTCGTGTGTCAGACAATCCTTACTTCCTTGTCACCAGTGACGCATGGACCACTCGTGTCTGCTGCTCCGTGGGCAACAATGGCACCGCCGTTGCTGCCTTCATGCCAGCCCTCGCCCCTCCCTCAGTGCCTCCCCTCTATGCCCTCAATCAGCGCCCCTTGCAGTACTCCCTCACGTGTTTCAGAGACGGGGCATTCAGTGGTGAGGCACTACGATACCCTGCACCGGTGGGACGTGGGGACACTTTGTTTTGTAGGGCGAGTGTGGATGCGTGGGATCAACGCATGATGTTGGTGGTCAGTGCGTGTAGGTTCACACCGGGCTCAGGGGTCAAGTCAAGGTCAGGGTCAAAGGGCAGTGGAGGGGAGGATGAGTTTGCATTCTATTTCATTAAAGATAAGTAAGTGAGATTATTCTCAAAGGATTTACTGTGGTAATAGAAAGAATTAATTTTGATGATTGTTTAATTTTTTCACCGTGCAACAATAGCAATAGAACAAAGTTACAAAAGTGAAAAATCAGATAATATTGCTTATCAGCTCTTCATTACTTTAATGTGAATTGATTGTGAAGCGGTTGAAAAGAAAAATCAAATTACAAAATGAAACTTTTATCGTTTTTATAGAAAATTTTGAGTTTCAGTATGTTATTCTCAAAGATAGACACAACTGTAATGCTCTATTATTTACATTGATTATTTCACTTAAGGGGTCAACTAAATGAACAGATAATGATTCTCTAACGGACAAGTGTTGACAAGTGTAAATATTGGTTGAATTAAATCATTGTGCCTGTGTTATAGCATTCAATATGCTGCTTGCTTAAAATGCACTGAAAATGCAAAATATAGCATTACTTAATGATATTAATAGTATAATTAATTGGTATCACCAATTAATTACATTCAAATATTATTCACATAATTTCATATCAATATGATATTATGTGAATAATATTTCCCTTTTGGAAATTGTATGTCCGTAATAATTCAATGTTTACTGGACTGTTAAGAATTCAAGTGTTCATTCATCACTTGCATTCTGTTCACAAATTTTATCACAATGTCATTGTCATGTGGTGACTGAACATTATAATTTTTAAATCATTGTTCATTTTATGACAGTTTTATTCTAATGTTGCATTAAACAACAAGCTAATAAACCTATAGATAGAAGCAAATAACGGAACATTATTTATTGTTAAATTTTGTATCTAGTATCTTTAAATTCCCTATGTCATCTATCATGTCTATGTTCATATATACACCAGTTTACCATAATGTAAACAGCTGCGATAATGCTGATAATAATTGCAGAAGTTTGAACTTTGTAGATGTAAAGCCACAGACTCTCTTGGTCTTGTTCTCTATAGCTTTGATACCCATAGTTGGGGCTTTCAGTTTATTGTTCCAAAGTTCAGTGGTTTCTCTGAACTCTATCTGTCATGTGAGGCGTACATCTGTGACAGCACCATTGAGTCTAAACCCTACTGTGATAGATCCTGTCCCATTGATAGTAAAACTAGATCTGCTCGTGCTATAAATGAAGAAATTAGGTCATCTAGTTCCAGTGATCTAGGAGAAATGTCATTTTTTCATGGAGCATTGAATCTCAGTGATATGTATAATTCTGTTATGAAAGCATTCTATTTATTGTGTAAACAATTGCTTATTCAGAATGTGCCTCCTTGTAGTGATACACAGATAAATATAAGTTATGAGAACAGTTCTGTAGATTCTACAACTTATTCCTCATATAGAAATAATCACAAGGTGTTTCTAAATTTGACTAATTTTGATAAGCGAAGAAAAATTTATGAAAGTAGTCATGTGGCATCCTTATTTAGACTATCAACGGACAGAAAAGCATTAGATGCTTATAATGATAAGAAAATGAATAAAAGTGAGTTGAAACGAATGAACGGAATTCAAATGATTTCTTTAAGAAAACTGGGAACAACACAAATCTTATCAATTGATGAGAATGTTAGACCTAAGAGATGGCATATAGAGGCAGAAAGAGAAGGAAAGATTAGAAGGGCTGGAAGGAAGATTAGAAAGAAACGAGATAAAGAGGAACAAGTGTCGGGTGATGAATTAAGAGACAAGTTTGAGGGACATGTTTGGAATGGGCCGCTGCTAGTGGCTGATACAGGAAGGGGGCCGCTGATTGAAGTGCTGGGGGGTGTGATGGTCATCAGGGAGCCTGCAGGTTTGTAAATTAGTTTTCAAAATGTTAATCATATCATCACTATCATTATATAGCGCATCAAGTTTTAATCGAGGCAGAATAAGAAATGTTTATATAAATATTAATATATTTAAATAATTTACTGCTAACTGATGCTACAATGGGTCAGGTGTTTTATTGAATGTGGTAATGTGCTGTGTCCATGACTGGAAATGATACTTGAAATCATTGGATCAAGGAATTCTAGTGTGATCTGTGTTTATAACTCATTTTATAAGAAATCTTTTTAATATTTGTTTAAATATAGTTTAAATACATAAAAGATCTATTTATAATGATCTGTCGCATGGTATGAATGAATTAAAACTCTAAACATTAAAACATACCCTTGCTCTGATTATATATATAGTATAAAATATCTTCAACATCATTAGTGATTTATTTTAGTTTTTTATTTGGCACGATTTGATTTACAGTGATAAGTATCATTCATTCATTTGGTCAACTGCAGTTGGTTTGCCAGGATTTAGATTAATATTGACACAAGCATCTGATTGCATTGTTTTGACACATTAGGTCTGCTAAGGATGGTTATGATTTATAGAATATTAGTCCCGGAGTAATATTTTAAGGTTATAAAGTGATAATTGTGATTGTTTTTAGATGTGTCTACTAAAGATTTTGACTTGGTTAATCAAGCATCACGTGCATCTAGTATTTGTGATGCGTATCGTATGGAGGCTATTCAGTCATATTTCTTGGGTATGAAGACATTTCATCGCAGGATGATTAGTCAACGGACTTTTTGTCATGAATTTTTGTTACTTGTTTGGATAGGTCTTTTTTCAGGGTTCTTGTTAGAGTTATAGTTAGGGTTATGGTTATGGTGAAGGTTAGGGTTGTGGGTAGGTGTTATGAGAATCGTACATTATAAGAATAGTTTTTGACGAACAGTCCATTGACGAATCGTCCTTTGACGAAACATCCTAGAACCCATTCCTTCTTATAGCAAGTAAAATCTGTAACGCTAATGAGTCGATTACTTGCAGTTTTTGTATAGATGTATTTCATTTTGATGTTTTATTTCAAATTTCTGATTAAGTTTTATTTATTTGTTAATTTCGTTTTAATGCTTGTTTTTTATAATTGATTTCCATCTATTTCGAGAAGTCATTTATTGCAAGATTGCAATTATTTAATTTCATGAATTTAAACCTTGAATAGGCCTAATATAATTTGATATTTGATACATTTTTTACTTCAATTCTGCGATCTGATGTTAAATGAATTCAATTTTGCAAAGTGATTATATTTGTGCTGTCTATCGACTCTGAATGTATTATTTGCTATTGATCAATTTTTTATTTAAAATTTTACTTGAAATTGCTCAATTAATCCTTCTATACTGCAGGCTTGAAATCTGTTGTAATTATTGTGATTGAACTATTTTGTAAAGGTACTCGTAAATTTGTCGTAAAGTTCTGTCAGCAGTTTAAATGGGCATAAGGACGTTTCGTTACGAGACGATTAATCAACGTACTGTTCATCAAGGCTATTTGTTAGGGTTATGGTTAGGCTTAAGATTAGGATTAGGGGTTATAAGATTCGTCCGTTATAAGAGTAGTCCTTGACGAACAGTCGATTGACGAATCGTCCCTTGACGAAATGTCCTAGAACCGTATAAGAGATCTAAACCTGTATTGTGTATTTCTTTAATATAAATGTGATTTCTCTAAAGCTTCTGATAATCAAAACTATTTTTTGGGAGAATGCTTCCAATATTGATGAAGTAAAACTTTTTATTATCTTGTCTAGTTTCTACATCTGTATGAAATATATAAACTATGGTGATAATAATTGTAAATGTTTGCAATTTGTCACTGTATAGTCATTAAATGAAAGTTATTAGTCAGTATTTGTTATTATTGTTTGTTTTGATTAGTTTTATGCTCATTTATATCTGTTGTGATTTTATTTCATCGGTGAACATTTAAGAAACATCTAGAATATTCTTAAAGAGATATTTCACAGTTTATTTTGATACATACATATAGGCCATTAAATGTTGTGTATTTGTTTTTTATTTATTTTTAGTAGATGTTGTTTAAATGTGAATTTAATGTTGTAGACTTTTAATTTTGTAATTGTTAATGTATTTTGGAATTGATCGAACTGTGGCAGATTTAGAATAAAATTATAACTTTATTACCAAAGTTGTAAATTTTCTCAAAACAAAAATCTGGACAATATTTTTCATCATTTATTTATTATTATGGTGAATTATTTTTTATATTTAGGGGGGGCCAAAAATGAAAATGGAACAACATCATTCATCATTGTAAGGGTTCCACACTGTCTAAAATTTTACTCTAAATCCGGTACTATATTCTAAAAGGTCATATCCGATACAAATTAAATTGTAAAATAAAATCCGATACAAATATCCGATACAAATTAAATTGTAAAATTATATTTTGTTATTAAAATAAGATTTTATTATTGCTGCATTGCTGTAAATGTTATATTGCGATGAACTAATGTTTTGTTAAAGTGACTACCCATTACAGTATATACATACGCAGTAGGTATTATGAATGCCAGTAGTTTACAAAAATAATAATCTGTAATATAAAAGTAATTTATATTACAATTTGTACGTTAACAATTAATAAATATTGCTTTGTGTATAAAGATCTCGCTGTGTCTTTTCATATATTTGTTCCGTATATACAGTATAACCCCGTTATATCGAACTCGTTTATATCGAAATTCCGTTTATATCGAAGTTTATTACTCAGTCCCGCCACAAAACGTTACTTAATACAAAATATACCCTGATATATCGAAATCTCGGTTATATCAAAGCTGTATTTCAGTCCCTGTCAACCATAAGCCTATCAGATGTATCTAAGTTGCATGTAGTTTCGTCGTTGGTCGGTGCTGCAAACTTTCAAATTACATAATATACAGTGTAAATTTTCCCGCGCTGATTTCAGCTATGAGGTGAAATGAATGGGAAAACCCATTGCCAGCACTCTCTGATTGGTCGATCAACGGCGTCTCAGTTTCTTAATTTGTTTTGCATGACTGTTTTAAATA
>JAQIXG010005184.1:0-11787 GCA_034700105.1 Oconnorella tubifera | reverse complement strand
AACCGGTAATTTCCCCACATAATTTCCCCCCATAATTTCCAACAGTGATATCTCCCCCCGTGATTATACTCAGGAACATAATGACAAGATAAATTTCAGGATGAAACAAACTAGCATATTTTTTATTATTTTTACCATACAAAAATAGTAGACTTGAGCAATTTAGCATGCTGTAAATGTCCATAACATGCAATATATAGTAGAGTAAATAATGTCACTAAAAAGCGATAATGTATGCCATTTCATACTAAAATTTTTCAATGTACTGTAAATATCCTTTAGATGCAAGATAAGATTGAGTTACAAATGTATCTAGAAAGCGATATTGTGTGCGATTCCACGCAAAAAATCCACGGTTTCTCTTTCTTCAAACTCACGGACGATCTTCATAACTTGCACAATGTCTTGGTATTTTTTCCTCTGAGCAGGTGGCGAATGTCCACCAAAGAGCTGATCAATATGCAAGTTGTTGATACTCTGTTCACTGCTTTACAAACTGGAGTGATACTCCTCTTTATTGAAACGATCTCAAAGAAATAAACAATTATAAATGGTGTCAGAACCTTTAGCATGACTGAGTATGTCCACCCAATTACTGCAACTAGTGTATAATTGCAGTGTCTTTGAAGTTGCTAGAAGCAGCAAATGTTACAAACTTTTGCATGACTGATCACGTGCAATTACTAATTACTTATTATATGGGGGGGAATCTCTGGGGGGGGAGAGATATCCAGAAGGGAAATCACCTGCATCCCGGTTCGAAAGCGAATACGAACTCAATATTCGGTACAACTCTAATAACAATAAGTAATTACAACTTAGACTATGCAATTATTTACACTTAGTAGCATATAAATTGTATTTACTTTTTTGAAACTAGTGCTACAGCAAATTAAGGAATAATATAATCTTTTTATACCACAACTTTGAATGTAATCAATAATATTGTATTAATCAGCAAATAATTTTTGAGTAAAATAATTTATTAATTCGTTTTAATTTTACTTTTTAATATTTTTTTAACGTCTGTCAACCAAATTTTTATTAGCAATAATTGTTTAAACTATTCCAAGACACGTTTATTACCATCTGACTGATAAATAATATATATCTGTCATTATAAATCATTAAAAAACTAAGATAACTACAAATAACGGAATAATGAAACAGTAAGACAAACCATAAAACCATTATCTATATCCTGTCCAAACCAGACTCTCTTCTTTGGTCCATTGTACCAATGACCTTTCTCAATCTGTTATCATATACATCATCATATAGATCATCATATACACCATCATATACATCATCATGTACATCATCATATACATTATCATACATATTATTATTGCAATATGTATTGAGTAATGCATATAATTTTTTTATTTGTTCTTAAATATAATTTTTTTTTTATATATTCAGCAAAATCAATTTTGATAAAACATCAATGCAGAACACATTTTTAACATCAATCTTAAATCCATTACTCAACTAATGATAAAAATATAGATAACGTTAGGACAACAGAAAAGAACAAGACAGAATAAGTTGTTTTTCACAAGCCTGCTGTTTTTCAGGCTCAATGCAGCTGTAGCCATTGTTGATATCACAGAATACTTGGACAGAGTCCTCTGTACTTCCTAGACTTGGATCAATCCAGTACAAACCTGCAGGACAATCATCAGGACTGGCTAGTGAACAATACTAATAGATAACATTCCTAGTAAAATATTTCCGCAGATTGAGTAAAATTTGCAATATAGATAATTAATAATCCAAACACTAAATTTTATTTAAAAAAGATCATTTAAATAATTGACAAAATACAAGATATTCATTTGACGAAACAGAAAAATCAATTCTTTTTTTATTAATTTTAAATGAATAATTTATATTAGAGTATACATTTACACACTGTTATACGGTATATTATTTCCTATTGTTATAATTTCATTGCGATCTAGTAACTATTTTCAATGGCATAATGGTTACTTACACAACTATTGACAATATTTAGCACAATATTGAATTTATTCCTGAAATAATTATCTAACTTTTAAATTAACAAATTTTTGTAATTAAATACAATTGTCTTTAAATCTTACGTAGTAACTTTTAAAGGGTATCCATCAATTAGGGCACGCACAAAAAAAGGGAGTGTGTGAGCGTCATCTACTGACAGTAATTAGATAAGAGTAATTATAATACCACGAGTTGTAGTAAGATTGGAATGTAACTAAGTAGGACTAAATAGTTTCTTATCACGAGTGATAAGAATATACATTGACACGTTCAAATCAGGTACTAGGTGCCTGATATAAATCCACCAAAAAGAAAAGCGTATAAAATTTCTCTATCCATAAGGACACTGCAGAGAGCAGCAAAGTCATCATTGCAAACAGCAGAATATGCAGACATGAATTAATTCTGATGAATTTTGAACATAGAATCTGCCTATTGAAGTTATTGAACATCATTTAACTGCTTTTGTCTATTAAGTATCAATGAACTGTATTTGTAGTGCTTAATAAAAAATTTACGCAATTTAACTTTTCTATGAAATATCATTGTATTTCTTAATTAAAATGATTTTTCAATTAATATTAAAGCGCATCGGTTAACATATAACTTTTTTTGAAACCTTGATATATATGTTAATTGCAACATTACAAGAGCCTGTTGAGTATCGCCCTTATTAGTCGGTCGCCCATATGAGGATCGCCTCTTTGATGGTCACCCTTTCTAGAGTTACATTTGTATACCTCTTTCTTAACCTACTTCGTTTTCAACTTTTTCATTGTATCTAAATATTATATCAAATAGATTTTCCTCACATTTAAAATAAGAAACTACTGAACGATGCAAAACACTACTTGTGACAAACATTTAATGCAGTATTACATTCAGTAACATCTCTTACCATTAGTCAGATGTGGATTGAATGCAGCTAATTCTTTACAAGTCCTGGCTGGGTTGTCTCTGCTGCCCGTAGGTTCACTCATCACTTCCAAGGCGTGGGCCATCACCAGCAGCTCTGAGTGATTAGTGATACTGTTCTATTAAATGGTACAATAGATTTCATTGATTTGAGTGTATTGACATCGATGAATAGATTTTAATGTATTTTTTAAACATCATAAATTAATCTATAGGCATTATGATTTTAGGACGATTCATACCCGGACGATTCATAACCAGGACCATTCATAACCAGGATGATTCATAACCAGGACCATTCATAACCGGACGATTCATATCAGACGATTCATAACCGGAATAAACCCACCCAAGAACTCCCTCCTCCTTTTTCATCTAGACTGGGGACCAGCATAGGTAGAGTTAAGTTTTTTTCCCTTTAATTTATTTTTTAATTTTTTTGCAATTTTTTTTGGCAATTTTTTTTATAATACATTGAAATACATACATTAATAAAACCATTTACACCTCTTACTTTCAGCTTACAGATGTGATATACGTTTAACAATTTTAGTATAAACTTTTACAGTAAATTCATTCTCAAAAAGGTTATGAAAACATAGTCAAATAGCATGATATATAAATGGAAATAAAAAGACATAATCATACGATCATTGCCGGGACCACTGTCATGTAACACAAAGTCCTTAAATTGAGGTGAAATAGAAATTTACATGCTTAGGGATGGCAGGTAAGGCTGGCGTACCTTGTCCATACTTTTGGCGTACCATACTTTTGATCTGTCTGTGACGGCTCAAGACTCAACTCAGCGATGCACGTTTTGGTAGGGCCATTTGAATATGCTCAGCAACTTCGCTTATAATCGTGCCCTGAGCTGCTGAAGGAGTAGCAATCACATCTTCCATAATCCGTTTCATTCCGCCGACGGCCTGCCGAGTGCGCAATGTTGCAACATTCCCCGAGTGCGTATAAGCGTTGCCTACGACTGCCTCGCCGTCTGTATTAAGTAATGCTCGACATTTAAGTGTCTAATATTTGCTGCACTTCCATAACACTAACCACTGTTATATATTTTGTGCTGCCAATACTCAAAATTGCGATAAATCAACGTTCTGTTGCCTCTCTTTGACACACCGTATTCTAGTTCACTTGCCATTTTGTTTTCTTATCGCATTATGAACTTGTTGAACGGGTTATCTCTTTTTATAGCTTTTTTTTATGTACTAAAAATTGCTAAAACAGTTAATTGCTACAAGGAGGGAGCTCCTATAGCTTCCCTCCTTCGGCGGTTGGTTATGAATCATCCGGTTATGAATTATCCTGTTTATGAACAGTCCGAGTTATGAACCGACTGGGTTATGAAATGCCCCGCTTATGAACGGTCCGTTTATGAATAGTCCAGTATGAATCGTCCGGTTATGAATAGTCCGGACACCAGGCATTATGGCTATTGATATATTAAAACATATTAACTTGCATGTACTGAAATATATATTTATAAGTAATTCTCTATACAGCACTACAAAAAAGTTCTTTATTAAAGAATAACAATAGGAGGCATGCTTATTTCATATTTCATGAAATATGATAGCCCATGCCTTAGATTCATGAAATACATTCATATTTCATTTTAATGATAACAATTTTGTAGCAATTTTAGTCAATGAATCAGACGATGTTGTTGGTATTAAAAAAATGTCACCAATTACAGCGGGACAAGATTGTTTGAATTTACTACCAGAAAGGTAGCAAATAAGGGTAGTAATGTTACCTAGGTCGTTGCTATTTTATATCTTCCAATTGCAAAAGGTCTAAGTGTCAAAGCCGGGTAATTCTACTAGTATTTATTGATGAGTAAAAGTTAGATCAAGTTATAAGCTTTCTAAATATGGCAGATTGTGTACAGAAATGTTCCTTAGTTAAATGTAGAAGGATAGGTTCTAGGACTATTTATTAAAGGACGATTCGTCAAGGGACTGTTCGTCAAGAACTATTTTTATAACAGACGATTCTTATAACCTCTTACCCTAACCCTAACTGTAACCCTAACCTAAACCCTAACCCTAGATATAGACCCTAAACCTAACCCTAAACCTAACGAATATTCTTGACAAGAGTCCATTGACTAATCATCCTTTGACGAAAAGTCTTCGAACCGAAAAATAACCTACCAAATAGTCGTCCAGAGTTTGAGTTGTAGCCATCGGGTCATCTCCCTAAAATATCATCAGCAATAAATGTACAAGGTTATAAATATCCATTCTAGAAAATGCCACAACCAAGCCTTTCGGGGCAGTTTCCCAAGACACTGTTTAAATTTTAAATTTTAATTTCTTAACATTTGTCAACCGAATGTCTATTTACTACCTACACTTGTACACAAAGTAGTAAATTTCTGTATAGTACCTTTTATGTTGCTTTTATTACGTTAAATTGCATTGCTATATTTCGATAATAAATTTTTTTATCGTTTATTTGACAAAAAAAGCAGATGATATATTTTTAGATGAATAATTTGTCAGTTTGCAGAAGAGATGAAATTTTTGATTAATATTCTTGACTAATTCCGTTATACTGATGCACTTAAATACAAATATAGTGATATATTTATAGCAAAATAAATTAGACATTGTACACTCTATATTAATATAATAAATATAAGATTCTAAATGGAGACAATGAAAAATAACAGAGAAAAACACACACAGAGACAAACACACAGAAAGAGACAAACACACATCGACACACAATTTTCTTGTATTTTATAAGAAAATTGAAAAAAAGTAATTTTAAGCAATATATAATCATCAATTTCGTCAAGAATACTGACAGATAATTCAGAAATGAAACTACTTCAGCTAACAGTTCATAAATTGCGTCAATCGGCAAAGAACTTAAAGCGTAAAGTAAATTACAGAGATAATAACTTATCAAAGAAAACAATTTACTATCCACTGTGAATTATAGACTAATTATAGACTTATTAACATAAATACTGTTTTATAAACTCAACAAACACTGAAAACCTTTAATAGCAAGTAATAAACGAGAAACATATAATAATCAGACCTGCATAGGATCAGGTCCCTTGGGCCTTTGAAAGGCCTGCCCTGCCCAGCGGATAGCAGAGGCCCCATCACCAACACCGGGGGGACCCTATGTACATTTAAATAAATATAAGACGCAAAATTAAAATTCACAAAATAAACATTGCATAAAAACTTACAGTATTATTAATTAGTTTATTAGACAGGGATACGTCAAAGTTAGTAATGCTTTATATTCATAAAAATACATTATTATAAATTAAATGTTAATCTTTAGGTGCATTTACAAAGTATCATTTTGTTATATTTGTTTTATTTGTTTTGCTTAGTTTTAATATATAATAATTAGAGAGAAAATATTAAACTATTGATATAAATGAGATCGATTTACTGGAGGTCCTGGAGGTCCCGGGGGGCCAGGCGCACCCTGTAGACAAAAATAATTACAAACTTATGGCTATACAGATCTGAATTATGTTTCATAAACAAATAGAACTTACTGCTTTAATCATCATCAGAATGTTCTAATTATTGTTTTATCAATCATTTATCTATTACCTATGGCACATTCTGTGCCTTTGCGTATAAAAATATTCAGTTTGAAATAAAGTCGTCTGCTTGTAGTCTTAATACAGTCACATGTATTAAGAGACCGCAGGCAGATGATTTCAATTTCATGAGCGGGAGAGCAGCTGCTCACAGCTCTTGCTCTGTATAAGAGAGAGAAAGCAGCTGCCCACAGCCCTTGCTCTGTATGAGAGAGAGAGAGCAGCTGCCCACAGCTCTTGCTCTGTATGAGAGAGAGAGAGAGAGAGAGAGAGAGAGAGAGAGAGAAAGAGCAGCTGCCCACAGCTCTTGCTCTGCTGTAGTCAATGAAACACACGCTTGCTAACAGCTGTCAACCCAATGGCCAGCAATTAACATGGTGCTACCTTTTCTCTTTCTAAGTATTGCATGCCATTCTCATCAGACAATATTTTCAGTTAAGAGATACAGAAATATAGACGTCAAGTTTATCTCATTGAAGAGATTAAAACATTAACCTTGAAGTAAGATTAAAGAAAGAACATAAATAAATAGAAGATTATTATTTGATTCAGTTATAGAAGAAGACAAGAAGAAAAATTGCAAACCGGTCGACCATCATCGCCTTCATAACCGTCTGGACCCTTACATCAATAAAATAATTCTATCATTAGTTGTCAGAATTACTTTATAACAAAGACAAGTGAAGTATTACAACAAGAATTCATTGCAATTAAAATAAAAGTTTAACGTGTTATAAATTATAGTAAGTAAATTAAATATGCTATAATTTATACTAATATAAAGTTTTCATTTTATTGCAGGGATAAATTAGCTGATTTTTAATAACATATTAAAAACTAGCTTTACTGATCACCTTACTATTAGTTGCAATGAGAAATCTCAATAAACTTAACACTTATAAACATGACTTTCCATCATGCAGGCTGCAGCAGTTGTTAACAAAACAACAAAATTATTTTACTCAGTTATATAAAAGTTAAATTTGAAATAATTCACCTAAATGAGTAATAAATAAGAGATGACAAACTATAAAAAGGTTTCCTAATTATATCAAGCAGGATATTTGGATATATATACAAATTAAACTGTCCCCAAGAGAGGGATGTGTGCAAAAGGTACCCTGACAAAACGGCGCCAGATACATTAACCAGACAAAATGACCCTGAATACATTTATCCAACAAAACAGCCTCGAATAGATTAACCAGGCAAACAGCCCCATCAATTCAATTAATAGCCCTAACCCTAAACTTAACCTTAACCCTATCTCTAAACCTAACTTCTATCATAACCCTAACCCGAAACATAAACCCACAACCTTAAGCAAAAAAATTTATAGTCTGGGCCTTTTTGACGAGTCACTTCAACAAGAATGAAATAAAAGCTTCATTTACCGTGAGCCCTGGTGCACCTGGCCCTCCATCAGGTCCTACAAACCCAGACGGTCCTCTCGGCCCATACTCACCCTACGACACAAACAATCCTTAGTTCAGTAAAACTTAGTCAAGTCAAAAGTTCGATAACATCACAAATGTAATCTTTCAATGTTTCGTTCCAGATACATTTATATAATGTATTTTAAGAGATATTTCATAGAGTGTGCTGTCAAATAAATTCTTATAAGCAGTGAAGTACTGGTGTAGTAATGACATAATAGCAAAGTAGTAACAGTAAGTAAGTAGTAATGACATAGTAATAAAACAATAACAGAGTAATAAAGTAGTAATAACATAGTAATAACAAAGTAATAAAGTAGTAATAATGTAGCTTCTGATAAACATCTCTGTATAGACATAAATAATCAGTAAATGATTGTTTATGTTTGTTTATATGTATTTTAACAATGGCAGTAAATGATATCATACAGTTCAATATTATACATTGCAACAAAGTAATAAAGTACGGTTGACCCGAACACCTTATAATATTATACAGTGTGTTAATGCAAAGAAGAAGAAAAAAGTAATAAAAATTATTACTAACTCTTTTGCCACTAGCACCAGGCAAGCCAGGGGGACCTGGCTCTCCTTGTTCACCCTATGCAACAAATAATCCATCAATTACTCTTGTAATTAAAAAATGGCACAATTCAAATACCTTGATTCAATCATAGTAATAATGCAGCTATTGAAGCATTCCTCTGTATACTGACATAACAAGCAGTAAATCTACTAATCAAAACAAAAGAAAAATTTGAGGTAAGATTATGTTTTAGCCTTTTTTGCAAATTTGTTATTTGCAAAAAAGGTTATTACAGAAGTTTCATAGGTACATTGTTAAATGAAGCATTAGATATTATTAGACATATTGCAGACTTGAATTCTTAATTTTTGTTATATTCTTGTAGTTTTCTTGTAATGTATATTTTGTGATGTACAGAATTTGACTATTAAATGTTACATACTGAATACAGTTATTACAAGCGAACGATAATTAATAGAAAGCAATCCTTACCCCCCCACCAGCTATGCCTGGTATTCCCATTCTACCAGTCCAACCCTTGTCTCCCTACAAATATAAACAAGTACAAAATGTCAGAAAATAATTTATCAACTAATTCATACCTAATATTATATAATTATTAAATATTATTTTATCATTCTGTTGTTTGCTTATTATGTAGCGCCCAAAAAGAGCACTTAGTGTCAAAAATGATTAAATATATGGTTGCAAGAAAAGTGAAGGAGGATATGGAAGGGTGAAGTGGGCGTTCGGTTATAGGGAGTGCGGAGGGCCTGGGAGGGTGTGTTGGATGTCTCCTTACAGTTTCATGCAATAGTATACATGAAATCACAGTAAAGCTTTGATTGAATCGTTTAGAGTGTCGAGTTGAAGGGTAGTAGGGATGGGGAGGGAGGGGAGGGGGCGTTTGGTCTTAAACACTGTAAGGATTTCATACAGCTAATATTTATGTTTGTCATTCATTATGAAATTAATATGGACACTAATACAGTATATTTACATACTGTATATATTTATTATCGTATCACGACAACTTGTCTATTGACTTTGATATAAGACACTAAATCTACCAACTTAAAAACTTTGGTCAAGGCCTACTACAACATTAGGGCTAGAATTTTGGTTAGGGTTATGACTCTGGCTAAGGCTAAGATAGATAATAGTAGACCAAATGTTAGTAGATGTAGTTTTACAATCCAATTTACTGCAAAGATTTTTTTCTTATCAACTTTGCCGGATACACTTGCTAGTATTACATATTTTTATTAGATCTTTATGTTACACATCTCTTATATAAACTGCATCGACTCTCTTCTCATCCCCCCCCCCCCACTGGCATAAAAACTCCAAACTGCTGCTAAAACCGATCATCATGTTTCTATAAGGCGCCATGATTCGCTTACACGAGCAGATATGTATTTATGTTCGCAGATTAGAACAATAGGTGCGTTCTATTTATTCGCCAGGTGGCGGCGCACATTTAAAATGTTATAAGACGCTGTATATAATTGTTCACTCTGAGGGAGGGATTTCCATTCTAAAATTCTTCCACCCTCGTATATATATGTTGCTTTAAAGTTATGATTAAGGTTAACGCATGGATTATATAAACGATGTCTCAGACGTAGCTGTTAATTTAAACACCTTACTAAAGGGTGAAGCAAATTATAAAAATCGTGAGCTATCTCAGATTCGAACATGGATCTATAGCGTTTGAGTCTAGCGTTCTAACCACTTCTCTAGTAGGCCTTGGTTAATTAAGTGTGTATCAGATATTACATATGTTATATTTACCTTAATGCCAAGTTCACCACGTTCTCCATCAGACCCTCGATGACCTGGCAAACCCTTCAATCATAAAACAGATTCTATATTACGTAACTTTACTTCTAAACAACAACTTATAAATTAAAAGTAATAAATTATATCATGAATCAATAATACTTGTATATGTATCTATTATATAAATTTCATTGACTCTCCTCCGCTCACTCGAATAGCATTATATGATATTTATTCGCCAGGTGGCGGCGCACATTTAAAATGTTATAATACACTGTATATAATCTTTCATATCTCGACAATAAATTGAATGCACTCTCCTGCACCGCGCACTCGAATAGCTTTATATAATATAAAGATAATCGTTATATTTATTGTTAGGTTATCATTTGGTTAGGTCAGGTTAGGTTACGTTTGAATATCGTTAGGTTAGGTTAAGTTCTTTCCGATTCTAGAACTCTTCCACCCCCCGTCCGTGGACGGGCTTTCCACTTGTGTGAGATAAGATTAATTCTAATAATAGAGTTTCTTTATAAATTTTATTTTATCGATAACTGAATGAGTATTTATTCATTGTACGCAACTCACTTGGTTAAGCTTTACACTTAATATAATTTTAGTTATATGTTCTTCTTGATTTATAATACATAAATCGTTGACAGCCACAGTAGCACAATGTGTCTATTTCATATATTACAGACCTTCATGTACTTTATGTAAACCTAGTTAATGCAATCTGTCAATTGATGTATTAAAAGGAATTATTATTAGCATTATTTCTTTTATGTTGTCCTCAAAGGCTGTAAAATAAAAGATTGATATATTTTTACTAACTTTTTTGAGTAGTTCAATTTTGTATAATGATACAAAGACAATTGATGAAATGATAATATAAAATTCGTAAAATATCTTATATAATATGTGGCATTTTATCCTTACAGCAGGTCCAAATAATCCAGCCAATCCTGTCTGTCCATTTGCTCCTGGCTCTCCCTATGCGAACAAAAACAAATAGATAACAATCGATATAATGTAACATGCATGTCTTCTTTTTGGATGGAGCAAGTCATACAAATTATGCAAAAAATCGAAGTCCAGACCTTTGCAATCCACGCTCTAACAATTTCTCTATTCTAAATAAAATGAAGTTATATAAAGAACAACAATAAGATAAGCGATCATAGATTTTAAGTGTCTTTTTAGAATAAAGTCATTAATCAATTCATTAACACAACAACCAATTAAATATACTAATTCAATAACACAACAGGATCTTAAACAATCTGCAAAACTAGCAATGTCATTCAAAATCAAATATTGTTATTAAAAGCAATATCAATTGTTTTATTGTTGACAATGTATTCTTTTGTTTACTTTTTTGAAATGTATAAAATTAAAGAAACAGTAAATAATATAATAATACAGGAATAATACCAGATTGTGTGTGGGGTAGCGGCAGAAGGTCTACTTCAGGGGGTAGATGAATGCACATCAGCACGCCTGTTGGCATC
>JAQIXG010005183.1:0-11788 GCA_034700105.1 Oconnorella tubifera | reverse complement strand
ACGTAAAGAATGATATAATAGGCCTACATTATAGACTTATATTATAGGCATGAATCATGCTGAAGTCTATCATGTAGTCTACCCTATTTTTTGAGCGTATAATTGCTAACACACTTGAGCCTGGTGTCAATCAAACCACGCGACGCAAATTACAGTAAAAATCGTAAGAAAAATCTTTGGAGAAATCGTAGCAGGATTCAAACAATCATATACGATTTTTTTAGATTTCGTCTAAAAACGTCTTATAAGATGTCTTATAAGACGTTTTAAAAAAAATTGTGATAGCACTTTTACGTACAGCAATAATGTGCACTTGTGATCAGGAGGCCTCAGCAACACTCTTATTTCCGCTATTACCAAAATTTAATATCGAGTTTTTGAGTTATTAACTGGCGACAAAAATGTGATTTAGATTTTGTAACAAAGTGTACCATTATCTTCAATCCATTATTCAACTCAACCTTCAATTGTACTAACCAAATACTTACTACTCTAAGCTTATATTGCCATATTACTAACTTACATTACTTTTATCACAATTATTAGTACGACTCTGAGTAGTTAAAAATTAGCCCTTCCTGGAATGAATCCTGCCTGAACCCTAGATATATAACAAATCCAATGAAAATAGAAAAGGATCGTAATGTTCTCAATACGTCTTCGCTGTTCCGGTCATTGGTACATACTACCACCAACATTGACTTAATCTATATACAAGATGCCCGTTCCAGTTTAGATTAGAATAGTTTCTTTTTTTCTCTCAATTTCGTTTTGATTGAGTAAAAAGTCGTACTACGAAGAGAGAGGCTATACGAACTGCAAGGAAGGAAGTGATGAGGGAAGAGAGTCGAGGACGCTATCGTGAAAATAGACGTCTTCAATCATAGTTTAATTGTCGTTAATAATTAAGATTTCGATATAATTATAGTAGCTGTATTATAGTGTCTGTGCTCAGGGCCGGATTGAAGCATTTTCAGCACGTGCTGAGGGCCCCCCCCCCGGCGAAAGGGGGCCCCCCGAGATTGAAAGGATTTTTTTAAATGTACTGATAATGTACAGTTGAATGAAATTGAATGTGTCAACCCAAAAAAATGTAGTGATAACCAAAAAAAAAGCTCATCACTTTCAAAATCAACACGATGTTTCTATGTGGCATTAAAAAAGATTCGATTTCAGATTTTTGAGGGTTCCTTTTGCAGAAGTGCTTCGGCCCCCCAAGGTCTAAATCCGGCACTGTCTGTGCTTAAAAACGCCTACGTTCATTTATTGTTACAATACGATTGATTATCATAGCCATACATTTTTTATTCTGTCATGACTTTGGTGACTAAAGCAGAAAGCATACTATTTTCCTATGGAGGCTGCTAAAATCTCTTAAGGGTTCCATCCAAGCTCGGAATTTAAGTTAAAAATCTACGTATAACTATTAGAGCATATAATATACCGCAAATGTAATGAAATTAATAAGACTACTCAAAATAGCGGATGGCGATGCGAGACACGCAAGTCTGATAATTGCACCTAGTCAAGGCATAGTAATGATACACCCATGGATAATGAAGCCGTAACATGCCAGAGTACATAAACTGAGTTTTTAGATATACTTTGCAGCATTTTAATATCATATTTATTAATTACTATCTCTCCAAGATTTTGCTCAGGTGAATTACAAAACCTTAACAATTATTATTTTACACAAAAACTGCCTCAGTAGCTTTTATGCGCCTTCACAGAAATTTTTGTCACAAGGAAATAAAAATCAATACAACCTTCTGCTTATTTCTTGTTATACTGCAGGGCATCAATAATATAATGAATTTGAATATAACAAAATTGACAAAAAGCATTTTACAAAACCTGCATAACATAGATACTTAGATTGATATATATCAAATATATATCTAAATATATTTTATATATATCTAAATATATTAATATCTGTTATACAAGTAGTCTATATCACAAACAAACATGCAAGAAGCTCAAACTATAAATATAAAATAACTCTCTGATCAAATCCTGAATAAATGTATATGTATATGTATTGAATTATATGTATACATATAATTCAATACAGTCGAAGACAAACTTGTGCATGTATTCACAAAAATTTTACTTTTAAAAAGCATCTAACCGGTATCTAATTAATAAATATAACAAAGCAATAACATATAGTGAGCTAGCAGTGTCAAACTGTGTAGTATTCATAGGAACCTTGGGATTAGTTTTAGAGAAAAGAAATATTGAGTAAACTTCTTTATATCATACTATCACAGTTAAGATTATCTTAAGAGGATCTGATATTAAAATCAAACATGATGAAAAGCACCTGGATGATATCAGAATTAATAATAAACTGTTTACCAGACATTTTTTGCTTTAACCAACATTCTTTTGGACTTACACAAAATGTTATTTCAAGTTAATTTCAGTAACATAAAAATGGACACATCTTGTTAAAAACAAAAACAAATAAAAATGAGATTTTGATAGATAACAAAATAATTTAAGATCAGAAAAATAACATTATAAGACGAAATTATATGATATGAAAAAATTCAGTGAAAACTAAATATTGCAATGAGAACCCGTATCTTTTTATATATATAAAACTTTTACAGGGCTGCTTGTAGCAGTGTAAAATAAGTCCCCATTGCTAATTTTTAATAGGAAACAGTAGAGGGTAGGGTAGGTTTGAATTTTAAACAATTCAACTAAAAACTCTCAAATACGCCACTACTGGCTTTAATGAAATATCATCCTAATAAAATTCATAACAATATCATTATGCCTATCTTTCTAAGTATTTTAGGAGATTATTTATTGAAATATGATATACGATTTATTTTGTTTCACGGTGTGGTTCAAGTCAATGATAAATCTTTAACATTTTTAAATCAACAATTAATTTAGTCAACGTTACCATTCCATAAGAAAATATCAAACAAGAACAGATGATATACTTGTGTGTACAAAATAAAAAAACAGCTGTCATTTTAGTCATTAAAAGTGAAATCATTCGCAAGTATCAATTACATGCTATCATGCAAATAAAAAACATTGAAATATATATAAATAATCATAATATTAATTAAATATTAGTTAATTCATTATTTGATAAAGATATTGCAGAGTTATAAAAGTCTCTAACTAATAAAACTGTAATAAAATTATCTTAAAAATTATATAAATAAAATAAAGTCCATTACGTGTATTGCACAAATAAGCAAATTAAGCAAACAATACTTGTAAATATATCATTAAAATTAATCAACTTAAACAAAAGTGAAAATTAAAATTAATCCATAAAGAACTTTTAACATTTTAAATTAAAATTTGTTATGCCACTAAAAATATTAATAATATCAATATTATTATGCTAAGCGTAACAATGCAACGAAACAACAAATTCATATAATGAATGAAATTAGCTGAAAACTTCAACAATCTTACAACAAATCCCAATATAACTTTCACAACACAAGAAGAAAGATTTAATCTCAGAACAACAGTACAACAACTGGCTTTCTTGTTCACATGGCTTCACTTGACTGTACGTTCAGTCATTCAGCTAGACCACATTACCTGCTCGATTCAGCATGCAAAGTCTCATAAGGTGTCTGCGGATCTCCATTCATTCTTTTGCTGCTTATCTACAAACAAACAAATAAATTAGTGACCATAGATAGATAAGGTATATATTATAAATTATCTATAAGTAGCAATTATTTAATTGCAATTAAAAAGGTATCAGAGAGATGAGAGATAATTTCATGTCGTGTTTGTTTGAGGATTATTAAAAATGAAATAAAAATGTTATATTTAATCAATATTAAAGACTTCAAGAATAAATCTTGAATAAATACTCTTTCTATAAACACTATGACTGACAAATCATTAATTACTTCCAAGGACAGTAATTAGCATTGTGTATAGTATTTTGAAGATAAGTCGTGTACTCCGAGTATAAAGTACTTGCAATAAAGTACTAACCAAAGGAGAATCATCACTACTATCTTCATCATCATTGACAGTGTGAACTTTATTAGACACATAGAAGCTTCTTTTCTTCAGTATGTAGCAGAGTACAAAGTCTGCGACAAGAGAAGCCTGTGATCAACAAAAAACTATTTAGCTACTAAGTGACTTCTGAGTTATTGTCACACTAGAGCAAAAAACCTGGAATCATCTAAATGAGAGAATTTACTACAATTATATAACAAAAGATGCTACAATTTTAATGATATTTTATACAGTAATCAAGCAACTACATCTTTTCAGATATTTTCACTACCAGTCTTAAAAGATTAACCATTAATAATTTATAACAGAAGATAAAACCATAAAAAGATGTCACTAGTAAGTGATAAATGATTTGTAATCAGGATTTGAATCTATGATCTCTGTATCATAAGTACTTAACTATATGCCCCAAATGATTACATAAACTTACGACAGCAAGGAGACCAATACCGCTACCAATGTTGAGGAAAAGTGGAATGATGTTAAACTTGCCGGCCTGTCCAACCACCTTGATGATGACGCGTACACCATACGCCTTGAATAGATCACGATACATACGGCTCTCTCTACTGAAGAAGTTGGCATACCTTAAAGAACATTAAAGAAGTATTTTAAATAATGAAATCCTCAGAATTAAATACAATTTAACAAAAAAGAAGATAAAATTATCTTTAACAATTACATAAACTTTATTCAGAATCAAACATAGTTAAGAGAAATATAATAAGATTAAAGTTCAACTCAGCAGAAAAACTTTAATATTACAATGTATATTATGTATATCACAAAACAATATGTTACTTTAACACATTCAAACAACATATTATTGTTTATATCTTTTATATAAATAAATACATAATAAAAAATAATGTAATTTTTTTTTATTGGTTCGATTTTAACCTAAAATTATATCCAGCAGCAATCTTTGCATCTTCCAGATCCAGGCGTTGAAACGAATACTCAGGAAGACAGTTAGAAATATCAAAATCCAAGTTACAATCCCATTTTATACCAATTACTAACACACCACCCTAAAAGAAGAAAATTCATAATCAAATCACTTTTAAAGTAAATAACTGATTGTTAGCCAAAAATATAAGACACAAATTATTAAGTTTTCTTTAACTATTAGAATTAAATACAAATTTCATTTTGAAAGCAGCAGATCAAAACAAACCAGAACGGCAATATCAGTAAAGTTTTGAACGCCAGCCATTGATATAATGTCTCCCAGTTTAAACACAGGACAGTATTTGTCTACAGGATGAGAAGCATTATACAGACAAGACTTTAGGTAGGATGAATTCTGATTGTCAAGAATATTGCGACTGAAAAATAAACGATTATAAAAGTGAACAATATTGTTTGGAACGAGACCTTCTTTATAAGCGACTTTCAGCAATGTCTAAACACTATGGATTAGATTTATTTTAAATATGAAGATGGATGAGCCTCAAATTTGATGACAGATTCCTAATAAAATTAAAATCCATGTTGAATTAAGAAGTAGTACAAATTTGATATAGGCCTAATGTGCTGTTAGTGTCCCGTAAATTTCAGATATTGAACAATGCCTTAAAAATCAGATTTCTAATCCGATTTAAATTAATTTAAGTTTAATGTTATGGATTACAGTACAGCATTTTATGAATAATGTCTCTATTTAAACATCTTGTTAAGGGATGTCCAACCACGTTGGTAAATAGTGATTCATGGAAATCGATCCCGGGTTTGTTGCATTTTTATACAATGGATCGCAATCAACTATGATAATTATTTGTACAAAATATTGTCTATGAATTAATGTTAAACTACTGCGACTCTCTCATTACCTTTTTTTTTTAAATTTGTTGAATACAATATGATTCTTAATTAGCACAGTAATGTCCTGTGAACCTGATAACAGTGGAACTTTGTCGCTACAAAGAAATGATAGACCAAACATCATAATGAAGGATTATCAATGTGATTCATGAGCTCTTTTTTACAGACAAGATTTACATACTTTATTGCAAAATACATGTTAACAAATTTAATGTAAAAGTTGTGGAAAATTATAGTTAAATTAATATTGATACTGAATTAAATAACTCTCTACAAACACTGCAATAGTCATCTCATCACATCGATATTCAATACTTATTAAACTTTGAAAATATATACAAAAATATATTAAATTCTGATAGTAAATACAATATGAAAGCGAAACAATACAAGTAATTATTTTAAATAAAAAGACTTCAGTGAAAATCAAAACTATGTATAAAAATCAAAAATTCTAATGTTTTTCATTTAACAATTAAAAAAGTACTTCAATGATAATTCAAACACTTACTTCTGAGCCAAATATTACAATGAAAATGTAAAAATTATTATTTAAACTCACGTGATATCAATTTCTACAGGACACCAAGCAACGATCTCGCAAGTCATTGCTGAATCAAAGAATGATGAATTTATACAGCGCCCAGTCATTATGCCTTAAAGAAGTTCAATTTAGCAATAAAATATTTTAAAATATATAATAGAATGTACATACATATACAATATTATACATACATCGTATTATCATTCAAATATTACTTTCTAATCATTATAAATGTACTCAACGCTTCTGATATAATACTGAAAACCAAAATTGGTTTTCTTTCAATTGCGATTAGGCTGAAGCAATCCTGCATGCGGAATTCGAAAATAGTAACTAATATAATATTTTCTATTCACATCCCGTCTTGTTTTCAATCCTGTATTTAATCAATCCATCTAATAAATTGATATCATAAAAACCTAGATATTTAATAAAAATATTCTCTCGTACCATTTCCATTAGTAATCGCTACACCTCTAGTACAATCTGCATCAGAAGTGCAGTTAGCATTTGGCAAACGTGGATCCTATACAACAAGAAAATACTTAATACACAGAAATATATATTTTAAATAAATCAAATTAACAGCAAGTAAATCAAACAAATTATTCATGTCTTCAGCAAGTTTTAAATGTTCTACTCAAACTAGGAAACTGCTGACTTGTAAGCAAGTAAGAATTCAACAAATATTTTTTAGTCACAACTGACACATAACTGTCAGACTGTCACAGTAAAAACTGATTGCGTCGCTCATGAGATGCAGAAAATAGATAAAAACAGTGTTAAATAGCCTTTATTCCTTTGCTTCATTCAATCAGAGTTCATTGTTTGGGTGATTGTTGGAGACTCATTCAGTTTCAAATGAATAATAAAGCTTTTTTTACAAGCTCACAGAATTAAATATCATTTTCAAATGTAACCTATATTTTTGAACATTTGTCAAAATTATTCATAGAAAAAATGTATTTTATCTTAACAGACCTCCGCACATCTACCCTGCGTTTGATTTGGAGTAAAGATAACGTTGGTCATCACAAAGAATGCATCGTTCTCCTGAAATGAAATAATATTATTACACGATACATCATGATAAAATAGTTCTATATAGAATTGCAAAAACACCGTTATGATTTATAATTCAATAAACATCCACAAAATTTTATCAGATGTTACCATACTAAAATAATTGTAAACAAGATCACATCTGTAGTATATTACTGAATTCATGTAATAAAATTGAATAAACATTTTTTATAGGTATGCATAATTCAGTTTATTTTTGTAACTGTTTTGTATGAAACATTTGACACGCTCTTTGTCTCGCTAGTCGTTATCCTATCCGTAACTTCTGATCTATACATTGAAAACCTAAACAAGATATATTTATATAATAAATGAAATAACAAAACAATGAAATGAGAAGCGTAAAATTTAGCGACGAACCTATATTGCATACACTAAGAAATAAATTATTTAAAATAATGCGGCAAAAAGTAAACTATATATTAAATATATCTAATTCCAGTGCTAACATTTAAAATTTATATTCTATTTTGATGATAAATACCATAAAATTAATGTGCATTTATGATCATTTTAATAAACACTATTTTTTTGACTACTGTTTTCCTGAGTTAAATGATAAACTTTATATTTCAAATTAACAAGTACTATATGCATTATTAATGAAAATATAATTTGCAAGTATTAAAAAAACAATTTGTTAATATTCAATATGCTTACATTAACTCGGCAAGACTAGTGACAATCAATGTTTTGCAATACGTAACACTACAAGATACATTACTTTTGTAAATGCTGCATTGTTGAAAATAACAGCAAGTTGTCAACTAGAATAAAAAATTGAATCAGAAATGTTTGACGCATGATGTTTATTGTCCCTTTGTACAAAAAAGAGTAAAAAAGTAGAAAATAGTGAATTGTAAGAGTTCTGTCGTTTAATGCAGAAAGCAAATAATTCACTGATCTTGACCTACAAGCAATCAAAGAAACCATCAACCAACTAATCCGGTTCATCTTACATTAAATCTTCAAATTTATAACATTCATTCCATGACGATCATAAAAGAATCCAACACATAAGACCGTTCAACGCATTATTGCCTTGTTGAAATAGATTAGTATAAAAATATAAGAGTACGATAACACTAACACTGTAACAATAATCCTGCCCAAATGAAGGTTAAGTTTTGTTACATTTTACATCAAATTCAAAATTTTTAAGTTAAGTTAAATAAAAAAGTTAAAAAAGATCAACTGATAGCCACTGGTACTGATAAGAGGCAACCGTCTGAATTATTCTGACTGTTTATAAACTGATTAAATAAAACTTGATCCCTAGCTAATACACACAAGAAATCATACAATAAATAGCAAGGAAATAAAAATTAAAAAAAAACGACATGAAAACAAAAGAAAGAACTGGTATCAGGACCTTTAACAATGCACAAATTTCATTACAAGACTATCATTTATATAGTAAATATCCATTTTCCAATACAGACTGTATTAAAATATAATTTATAGTATTCAATGCACTATGAAACGTTCATCGAATGCAATATTCATCAAATTTCTTAATACTTTTGACAACTGGGCTTTTTTGTAATGTAGACATACATTATTTATTATTAGTTACTACTAGGCTCATTCACCATTATCGCTATAAAATTTTGTATACAGTAAAAAAACCATATAGCCTTTAGTTAATGCGCTTCACGCGTTATATAACTAAAACTATAATATATAACGCAAGCCTATTATATTTTACGTGTTTCTACAATTTTACAATGAATATTTTTAAATAAACAAATTCGTAGACTTGAATATACAGATTGCATACGAAATTAAACACAAATATAAAATTTGTCAAAATTTTAATATCAAAACACTGAAGCTTTTGCAATAAAAGCCAAAGAGTGAGTGAAGAAATTACTGACCTGTGGAGGAATAACGTAATCTGCCACGTCCCAAACCCTAAACTGAATCAGGCCCGGACCAGTTTTATTTAAAAAGGTGTAATTGGTCGTTACAACACCTTTCAGCTTCGTTGATGTTGAACTTTCAACATTGTCAAATTCCTGGTAGCCCTTTTCATAGCCGATTACAAATCTAAACAAATACAACAAATGCGACTAAAAGATGTGGAAACTGTTATCGCTACGGGTACCAAATAATGTCCAATTGTAAAGCTACGGTACATTCTACATTATATTATACAAACTAATAAAAACAATATTATAAGTTAGTATATTAATTAAAAGTAAAAAATTTAATTTATTCTAATTTATGTCCAGAATAAATTATATTAATTTCTTACAGTGCATCCACTTATAAAGATCACTAATAACTTTGAAATAGCTATATCTTAGTTAAAATATTAATTTGTAGTGTAATGTAAAAGAAAATGATAGAAAAGAAGCATTCAAAAATCTTGAACGAATTTGAATGTGCATACCCAGCTATATATGCGATGACAAGAATCTGAAGCGAGCGAAATATAATTCCAACTTTCTTGTTTCGAATGTGAACTATCTTTGGTGTATCATATTCAAAAAAATCCCAAGCTGCATTTATGCAGAATGTTTTTATACGAGATGATGACCGGGGGGCCTCTGATTCCGTCATACTGCAACAGTACTCGTCCCAAATGAATTACTTAAATCTATTAGTTGAGAAGATGCTACTATTATTATCTTATAATGTTGAAATATGAATATATATATATATATATATATATATATATACAATTTAACTTTCAATACAAATTCCGACTAAAATAAGCCAGAATTACAGGGTGCGCCAAAAAATGACCTCTTAGCGACTTTGCGATAACTGAGTCAACAGTCAATATTTTTTCTCCAAATTTTGTCCATTTGTAGAGGAGGAAATTTGACATCCAACCACCAAATTTCACTTTGATGTCTCAATTCGTTCAAAAGTTGTGAACTTTCTACAAAAAAATTAAAATGTGAATTTAACCAAGCATTGTAATAGAAAAGCTTCACAATTTCATGAAGTTTTGTAAAATAATTAGCTGAAAACGGATTTAAAGGGGATTAATTTCTGAGCATAGTATCTGTAGATAAAGTAGACAACAAACATAGCCTCTGTCGGTTTTGATGTGCGCTCACATTTTCTTTCTGGATGCTGATACATATGAGTCAATAGCTTTTTGAAGCAAAATATTGCAATTTTTACGCAAATCAGTTTTTATTGTAAAGAGACGTTTATGCTAACATTTACAACTAACATTTCTGGGGGATTGCCCCATGGTCCTACTAGCTCTAAGAGTTGATATTGAAAAAAAATTAAGGATCGTTAACCGCTTTTATTGAAGCAATTGCTACTATTTCATAATCTTGACATTGAAATTTGAAGTTTTTTCGTAGAAAGTTCATAACTTTTGAACGAATGCAGATATCAAAGTGAAATTTGGTTGTTGGATGTCAAATTCCCTCCTCTACAAACGAATACAATTTTGAGAAAAAATATTAACTTTTGGCTGAGTTATCGCAAAGTCACTAGGAGGTCATTTTTTCTTGGCGCACCCTGTATATTCTATAATATATGTGTAATATCTTTGAATTTTAATCTAATAAATGATTTACGATTTTCCATTTTTTATATTATTTGCATAACTTTAGACTGTTTTCATAATACTATGTCACTTCTGCGGCCTTATATCCTGATATCTGAAATTGTAATTAATTACAAACGTGTTCAATTATAGGCTTACTAATTTATTTAAATTATAACCGAATAAAAAAATAAGCCTACTAAATTACAAAAAATCCTAGAAGATTTTCAAATGTGCAAGTGTTCTAATAAACGAATGAAACCAAATATTATAATTATAAATAAATTATTTTACTCAAATAACAGTATATTTTGTAAACAAACTGTCATGCGCTCGGGCACCTACGACAGTTGACTATGACTCGATTGAATTAAGCCTACTAGGCTCCGCTTGAAGCCTACAACCCTCTGGGCTACGCTAAAGCCCAGGGTAGCGTAAGGTCAAATGAGGCCTATAGCTTAAGGCCTAACAAGCCTAGGGTTAGCAAAGGCTTAACAACATCTATGTACGCCTAAATTCTAACTACACGCTATAAAAAAAGTGAAGAGAGTTGGCGGTAGATAGGTCAGAAGTGTATTATAGTATATTATATATATTAGTATATTATATTATATTTCCCTGAGCGCGAAAAGATACTACTAAGTCACTCTATTTCGGACAAAATGTTCGTGTACAAATGTCCCCCGATAAATAGTCTTATTTAAACTTAACATTTTTTATTTTATTTATTTATTCTTTATTCACAAGATACAACCATAGTATACAAACATCAACATAACCATATAGAAATATAAAAT
>JAQIXG010005182.1:0-11790 GCA_034700105.1 Oconnorella tubifera | reverse complement strand
GATCAAATATTTCAATTTATATCAATATTTTACATTATATGACTTATATTTCTTTGGTATATTATATTTATTATTATTATCTTTCATTTTATCATAATTTCAACGAAAAATAATGCTCAAAACTGAGCATTATTAACTGAAGAAAATTAAATAAAATGACAATAAAAAATCTCAATTAAATTATTAACGAAGGAAGCAGTGATTTATTATATAAATTATGAAATACATAGACGTTCACTCGTGGGTAATTAGGGATCGTTTGATCACGTGATGGTCTATTAGGAGGGGATAGATTCTCATTGACAGACATATAATGAGTCAATCGATATATTTTATATTTTAATCGTAGACTTTGAATAGATAGAATAGTTTATTGCGTGAACGTCAAATTTTGATCATTAATATATGCCATACAATTTATTGTAACGTGGCATTCCCTTCCCAATAATTGTATTGTGATTTGTGATTTTTAATTTTTCATCTTTATTGTTGTAAAATTGAATAAAAAAATAAAATATAAAAAAAATAAAAAATTAAATTCCCCGCCATTATCATTGCCCTTTAAATGCAATTTTATCAACAAACTCATCTGACCTCAACATAACCCCAGATTGACCTAATTACAACCAATCAGAGAGCAGATTACAAATAAATCGATACATAGCTAAAATTTGACTAAACTTGTCTCCTGAAACACATTTTAGCAAAATTTTAGTTAAACTACAAATCTCTACATAGCTATGTATCGATCGTATGTATCTCTCCTGGAACCGGCGGTAAATGTTTAATTAATTAATGAATTAATTATGGTTAATGAATTACTTATTAGTAATTAGGTTGATTAATCAACTGAAAGGATAACTGGTTTACAGATGTTTGGTCTACCGATATTTGGTCTACTATGACATTAGGGTTAGGGTTAGGACTATGGTTAGGGTTAGGTCGATCAAATATTGGTAGACCAAATGTAGGTAGATTTAGTGTTGTAGACCATAACTCCGTAGACTAATTGTTGTGGACAATCTGTCTCTGAACCTACAAAGAGTAAAATATTTTATTAATTTAAATTAAACGTATAGTTTATCCTTTGTGAATGATGTCACTTTACTATTTATTATAGTACTGACTTGCTGCATCCTTTAGTAAACTACTTCATTTTTGCAATATTCAGTGTCGGCTGAATAGTTCTGTTGTTACATAAGTTTATGTAAACTTTCAAATTTTAGACGACATTTTAACATCATTTAAGTTTATATAGACTTCTAGTTTGATCTGACAATGCGTTCATACAAGTTGAAATGTTATTACAGGCAGGGAGAGTCAGTTGATGAAAGTGTAGATGCATTGATAAGTACATCAGTGCAGAGATCTCCTCATTTTGATTGGGTCGTCGCACATATTGGGTACGTTTTAAATCAATTTCAGATTATTTAATTTACACTATTATTAATTAATATTATAAATTCAAAATTGTTTTAATTCATTTGCCTGAATTAAACTGACGGAGTATTTATAAATATTCAAAAATCGTTTTCTTAAATTGAATCTTTTCTTTACAATCTTTAGTAAATACTTTAAAAGTTCTTCTTGTTCCAGCTCTTGTTTCCCCGCTACGATCATATCTCGAGTTCTTTCTTGCGGACTGAAGGACTTTTATGCCCAGGGTCCTGGGAGGCCCAATGTGGGGGTGACAGAGATAGAGGACCATGTGCCCAAGTTGCCCTCTGTGGTGGGCATACTCAGTCATCTTGCTCTACAACATAGGGAAGAGCTGTGTGACTCTATAAGGAAACTCTTCTTTGTAAGACGATTCGTTTATTTCTGTCTTTATTTCATTTTAACTTGTAAAAAGATGATTTATATTTTTGTATTGCAAATAAATTATAACATTTGGTTTTTTAAATATGTAATTTTGATGTAGAGTAAAGGCAAAAGTATGATCAGTGACTTGCTGCACCGTTTAGCAATGCATATAATTAAATTGAATATTTTTAGTTAGATGATTAGAACATATTAATACGATTGATTGCTACTAAGATCTATTAATATTTATTGCAGGATTAATTGAGAATAGATTATATTTCTATGATGTATAAACATATTACATACATGATATAAAGTTTTAGGGCTCGTGTTCTGTTTTTAGTCAAGTCTGTCTGTAGACTCGGATGAAGTGCTGTTTCTTGCTCCTCTGTACATCCTTCATCTCTCTTCCATGTCAAATGTTCTACTGCAAGCTGTCGTGCAAGAGTTCCTTTTGCACGGTAGAAATGATGACGCGTTTTTTGATTACGATATTTCATTGTAACTTTTATAGCTTCGACTTTAAATACGATTTTAGCTATTTATTATAATTAAATAAGTTTAATGTCATGGATTTTATGGTGTTAGATGAATGATGACTCGGATGTTGATTTAAGTGTCTTACTAAAGGGTGCAGCAAGTTAGTGACACAAGAAGTTTTCATAGGATTTGAACCTGCATTGTGATGTCCAAGTTTGATGCTCTAACCAGTTTGCTACCGAGCTTTCATAATGAAATCATTTTTGTATAGTCTTTATAAGTAAGCGTTATACATAGCATTGTACATCGTTTTATCTGGGAAACATTTTTGTGCTGATGTGACATTAGCGAATAAAAATAAACTTTATATTTTGTATATTTTTAGTTAATGAAGATGTTCTAAATGAGTTGTGTGAGAAAATTAAGGAACGATCTTGTTACGGAACAAAAGAAACCAACAGGTTAATCATAATTAGCTAATTAATTAATCGTAAGTAGTTAATTAACTTAATTATTAATAATTAGTAATAATTAGTAATAATTAGTACTTTGGAGACTATTTATTGAGATGCTGAATTAAAAACAATATTTGACATAGACAGTAATGGCTTGTCAAATATTGTGAGTCCAAAATTACACTCATTTCACCGGGTACCCAGTGAAATGGATGGCTGAGTCAACCTAGGTGACTACTGGAGCAGACATCAAGTGTTAATTGATAATAAAATGAACTAAATCTATTAGGTATTATTTTCTAGTAATTAACTGATCAAATTTGCTAAATTGATTATTTTCTGTTTTCAGTTCGCAGAGTTTGATAGTTCATCTACTGATGAAGAATTCAGAACGTTCTTTAGAACTCTTAGATTTCATTTTTAAATGCGCAACTTTTAGCTGGGGGGGTCCCATTCAGCCATCTGCTAAAAGCGGGGTCTTGCTAGAAGCAGCTGATACCGCAGCTGAGCTTAACCCTATACAGCTGTTCTGTAGACAGATTGTGGTAGGGATGTAGAATTTTTACCACGTTTTGTCATAACTGTTGTTTTATTCATTTATTTCTTTTTTATTTTCTTATTTTGTTTATAACGTATTACTAACTAACCGATTTAGTGATGATGTGACGTTGCTTTTTATGTAACAGAATCAGTTATTGGTTAATCTACAAAGGTCGGTTCATTCACGTAGCATGGATGTTACCATGGAGATACCCTTGTTACAAAGTCTTCGACCCTCCCTGCCTAACTTCCTGTCTGACTTGAGTGATGATTCTAACCCTAATCAACACAGGTTAACTTTTAAACACTTTAATAATTATATTATATTTGTCAAGGCTCGTTAGAGAAGTGGTTAGAGTGCTGGACTCGGATGCGACGAGTCCAGGTTCAAATCAAGGATAGATCAGTATTTATCTAACTAGCTGCAGCCTTTAGTAAGACGCTAAATTAACAGCTACGTATGAGATATCGTTTGTATGATACGATAAGACATTAAACGTAACCTTAATCTTATAATATCGTAGTATATTATAATCGTACAATATAATCTATAAATACCTGCCCCCTAGATTATGGGAGAGCTTGCAATTTAATTTTGAGATAATCCATAAATTTTAGTTTGTTATAATCCATAAAGTTTAAAGTTATCAACATTTGATTGATGAAAGTTTTGAGACGGTCCCTTGTTTCTTGCAGACTGATTTGGTTGGTTAAACTGACTTGCTGTGTTGCTATCAACTGTGGGCTTGACTGCACGACTGATATACTGGCACAACTTCTTGCTAGCTCTAACTCTAAGAATCAGGTAGGTTATATTTATTGATTTACATGTGTAGAAATAACTAGTTTTTATATTTATGCTATTTAACTTGTTGCACCCTTTAGTGAGACGATTTACTTTATATTCCGCTACTTGTTGCACTCTGTAGTAAGACGATTTATTTTATATTCTGCTTGCTGCACCCTTTAGTGAGATGATTTACTATATATTCTGCTACTTGTTGCACCCTTTAGTAAGACTATTAACTTTTCAGCTGATGATATTTCTGCTGGTATTACAAGAAGTACACGTTCGTTATCCTGACGCGTTGTCTGCTACGTTGCAAAAATTATTCACAACACGTCAAACGCAACGCAAACAACAACGGATAACAGAGGTACAGTTGTCTGGGGGGCAACAGGGGGGTCAGGGTGTGAGGGAACAGAATGAGGGGGGTGAAAAGCGAGAGGGGGGTGAGGGGAAGTTATTGGGTGGGGGTGATTTATGTCAGATGTTAAGAAATCTGGTTGTTTTATGTCAGTGGGAGGTGGACATGAAGAGATGTGACAGTGTTATTTGGTAAGTTGGCATATGGGAGGGTAGAAAGAGAGGGGGGAGAAAAAAGTTAATATATACAAAAATAAATTGTAGAGTCCTCATTTATTTTTATTTTTCTTTATTTTCTTTTTTTTTCATTAATACATTTTCATGTATTATTTTTTACATTGTGAGATGGCTTGGTTTTTTATTTTTAATATAATTTTAGCCGAGTAATGCCGGCGTTAGACGGCTATTTAGACGACATAGCCGGCTATTTATCTTACCCAGACAACGGTTACGTTACAGCCGCTATAACTCTACTCGGCTTGATGGCTCTACCGAGTGGATGGACGGCTCATAGGCCTGACAGTGGGCGGCTTATAAGAGTCAGTAGTCATGTGGTTCTGTCTTTCTTTCAGTCTATAGCCATCCAAGGTGAGATGGCTTGGTTTTTAATTTAACTTTTTTTTTATTGATTGATTAATTGAGTCAAAATGATTACAACGTTATAGGGTTCAATATATTTCTCTTTGAATTTGAAATTGGTCAAAGCTTTATATGAGCGTGTGTAGGGTTAGGGTTAGGAAAATTACATCAGGCTATTTATAAGGAATCGAGTCAATTTGTCTTTCTTGGTGTCTGCATTTCTATGAATGATATATTAATGGACTTTTGTGCTGATGTGACGTTAAATATGACTAAAATACATAAATTGTGTTTATTTGAATTATATTTGGATTAATTTAGTCTTTTTGACCTTTTATAAACTTTTTATAAACTTTTTAATAAACAGATTCTAGTAAGAGAATAGAATCAGCGAGATTGAGAATGAATTGTTTGGTTCGTCTGTCTGCATGCAGCCAATCAACGCGCGTTGTAATCATAAGACTATTACTAGAGGGATGCTTGAGTCAAGTTAGTTATTATTTAATCACCGGGCGGCGTTATTTTTATTCGTAGTTTTATTTCATTCACCAGATGGCGTTATTTTCTGTCGTAGTTTTATTTCATTCACCAGATGGCGTTGTTTTTTGTAGTAGTTTTATTTCATTCACCAGGCGTCTCTATATACAAGTTGGAGAATTTTACGTAGCTATTTATAACTTCAGAAAAACTCCGCCTTATTTGGCGGCAAGCCAAATGATTCGTCCAATAGCGGTGACTCAACTAAAGACAACTCTTACTCGCTGGTTCACCGGGATTCTAACCCTCTACTTGCGGTCAATCTGGCAATGAGTGAACGCGCTGCACCTCTGAGCGTCTCTCTCGGTGTCTTTCACTCGGGAATTATAGGAAATGGGAATAAAGTTGGGAAACTGACGGGGGAACGGATTAAATTGGATTCGGTCCGTATTTATTTAGCGTTGTTTTGTGGTTTAATTTTTAAAAAAAAAAAGAAAAAAATTTCTCACTATGCATTTTTTGTAATTTATTATTTTGTTTATATTTATGTTTAAATTTCTTTCTTTTTAGAAAAACATTTGGTTTTGATTTGTATGTAATTGAATTACTTGTAAAAAGCAAACGTTGATTCATTGCATTTTTTTTAAAAGTGACTCATTGAAGTATAAATTTTATATCTTTAGTACATCATGACTTATTTATGACTTATTGCTGACTTATTCGTGACTTATTCGGGACCTATTTATGACTTATTACTGACTTATTTATCACTTATTTACAATATCTAAACAAACTTATTTCTGCTCGCTTCCACAGGCTGATGTTACGCTGAATCGACATATTCTAATCGAAACATTATGGTTATGTTGTCAGCCTTCTCCCGGCTTGACCCCCCCATTACCGCGAAGTGGACCGACCCAGTCTGGCAGCAGACAGGCTGACGGATCAGTCGATGTCGCTGGTACGAGAGGTGTTGAGATTCGAGTTGTTAGTTTGGCTGATGTTTTAAAATGTTTGTCTGGGATATTTGTTGAGATGATAGCTCCTGATGTCATGCATAATAATTCAGTCTGGCCAGAAGAGGAGCTCATTAGATTTACTTTAGAAAGGTTTGCAGTAATTATAATAATAAGCTTAACCAAAATGATAACCCTAAGCATAAGCCTTGCACTAATCAACTGCTAACTTAACCCTAGTCAACCTTAAACCAAAACCTAACTTTATTCAACCTTAAACTTAACTCCTATCAATCCTAAATCCTAACCCTAATTAACCTTAATGAACATAACTCGAACCCTAATACTAATCAACCATAAACTTAATTTGAACCCTAAACCTTAAACCTAACCTCCTGAGATTTGATAGTTGTGATAATAATTTGGAATTGACTTATTGTGACCATTTTAACCCCTCCCAATGCATGATTGAGTTTTTTACACCCGTCTAAACAGAGTGTTAAATCTGAATGCAAAAACCAATTCTTTCATTCAGAGATCTGGCTGTACGTAGAAAGTTAGATGACAATCCCATCGTATGGGACGTCATGGATCTCTTGACTGCCGCGCCAGTCGCTATCCATTCCTGCGCCTGCGTTCTACGTAGCATGATGGCGACACTGATTGGTCAGTGGGAGATGTCACGTGACCGCCCTCTAGCCAATCAAAGCGGACTTGTCACGACGACTAAGCGAATCATAGAGTATTTAAGAAAGGTCTTTTCAAAAAAAAATTAAGTTTGACTATTTTTGTATTAATCTCTTTAATTTCAAAAATTATGCACCGATTTTAAATATATATTATTTTTTGTTGAATATTTCTACTGATATAACTTGACATTTAGAGTCCATATAAACATAAAAACATCTCCCGAGTAAATTACGATAAAGTTTATTTCAGATTTATTATATATCTAAAGATCCAAGAATTGGGATCCTAGAAACCTAGATTTGGGATTAACTATCCAAACTTTGTAGTCCTGGTTTTAATGTTGGAATCCATAACTTTAGCTCAGAATTGGGGCTAAAGCTATTTATCTCAATATTAAAGCCAGGACTCCCAAGTTAGGATACTGAATTCCGCTCTGGGAATACGATCACAAGCTCGGGATTTGAGTATAAGATTTGGTGTTCAAGATCAGTGCGTGTTGTGTAATGTTTTTGTGTCCATTTGTTTGTACAATGCAGGGTCAGATGTTGAGGGAACCTCTGTGTTTCACTGGAGATTTGATGGACTTGATCAGCTCGCATGAGATCCATCTGCTGCTGCTAAATATATGGAGGTATCTCAGGGTATGTCGAATATTATTTTTTTTTTATCAAAGTTTTCTTTCTAAAAAATGTGGCTTACAATATTATATACATGTATACAGTAGTGTCAGTTTTTAATAGAAGTTTTAATTGTAATGTGGGAGATTAATGCGGGTCATTAAATTAGTCAATATTGTAATTATTAAAGTTATTACGTTGTGTAGAATTACCGTAATCATTGTTTATAATTATTTTACAATTAAAGTTATTGTAACGCTAATAAGTTAAATACAATTTTAATTATTTTTATACTAGTATTATATTGTAGCTACAGTCACATTTTAAACAAGTTTTAATAATACTGAAATTTCATTAATAGTGAAAAACGTTTAAACGCGTAAATATTCTGAAGGCAGCTATTTGTCATTCAACTGATTTTGTTTTTCAGGAAAACAGCCAGACACCGGGAGGGAAAACATTATCTGGTTTTTAATCTTCCACTTATTTGTTCTAAACTTTATTACATTGTATTTTACATTATATTTGACAGCTGTGATATTAAAGTTTTTTAAAGTGCGCAAACAAATTACATCTTTTTGGAATAAATCTTTCTACATTAAACTAAAACCTATTACTAGATTCTAATTTTAAGAATAATATATTATAAAATATATATATTTGAAATAAATATATTTTAAATGAATCTATTTTTCATCAGGTTGCAATGGCAAGTTTACTGAGGTCATCGATAATATACTTCAAAGTAATATCAGCAAACTCGGACATTTGTATTGTCTGTTTAATTCTACAAACAATCTACCAACTGCGAGTGTTTTATTCTCCTCAACCTAGTCATCCTCGCTGTGCGGAGTTTGCATTATTTTAAGACTAAAATCAACAGAATCAGAATCTACACAATCAGCCAATCATTTTGACCGATAAAAAACTGTAGCGTACAATAAAACAATATTAATAATATTAATAGTTTCCTTTTATATTAATAAATATTAATAGTAATAATATACTTCTTACTATTCTTTGATACGATTGATTTACCCTATTAAAAAAGGTATGAAAGAAAATTTTAAATATTACAAAATTCAAAACAATACATTTATTTTCTACGCAATATATTGATAATACGGTAATCATTGAATGAGTCAGTTACTTTAGATCAACCGTATGCAAGTCATATGGCTTGTTAAATATTCCGTATAATTTCACTTTTAATCGTGAATAAGATCTTGTGCAAAGATCGCAAAAGTTTAACGTTTGTTTAACAATCAAGAGATGATGTTGTAACTGAGCTGTTTGTAATACAGTACACCCTTGGTCTCCGGCATAATTCTAACCGAGATTCTAACCCTCATCTCTCTAGGTTAACATCTGAAAATCAAACTATCGAGCGATGTCTAGATTCTGTTTCTTTATTTCTCTTTATTTTGTTTCTTATCGCGTTTCTATCAGCTGTGATCATCCATTGTATTTCCAGGACAGTTTCTCTTTAAATCTTCTTCATCTGAAACGTAAAGTGAAACAGTAAATATTCAATCCGCTGCCAAACACTCTGTACTATTTCCATCTCAAATATGTTCTATAAATATATCGTAACAGTGAAATGATGTTTTGTAAGTACCATAAATTTTTGCCATTATTATTCTTGAGTCCAATTGTATATATTTAAATCAAATAACCTTAAATTCATTTTAAAGAAAAAATATATATTTTGTTTTACATTTTAACCATTTCACAAACAGTCTTCTGATTCTATAAATAAAGTTAATATCATTAAGCAAAAATTAAAACTAGATCAATTACTCGCAGCATAAATATAAAAAGATGTTATGGAAAAGTTGACCCTACCGTCGTATTTAGTCCCGCACCAAATGCAATACACGTGGGATGAACGAAGATATTCAGTTATCAGTTTTAGCTTATCTGCTGTCTACAATCAAATAATTGATTAAATTACAATGTAATATATATATTTGATACGAATCTCATTGGTTATACCTACATATCGAGTACCATTTGAGGTTTTTATTACATTGCACTGCATCAAAGAAATAATTACACCAAACGAGATCATCAAAACAATTCTATAAAAACTTCTACAACAATAAGAATGATTTAAGTGTCATTTTTGCAAAATCTTTATTCGCAAAACTTACTGGCAGTAATAGATCTTCATTATCCTCTGCTATTTCTTCTTCTTCTTCTTCTCCTCCTTCGTCTTCGTTCTCTTCACTGGTCTTTCGCTCACTGGTCTTTTTAACGAGGTCTTCTGACCAAAAGAAAACTCTACTCGGTCCCTCAATACCCTGCAACACAACGACTATGAAATATATTAACTAGAAACATAGCTGAAGAAATCTTAAACATCTAGGAGCAGATTCCAGTAAGCCAGCTTAACAAAAAAATAATTTTATCTGAAACCAGATTTAACCGGATTCAGCCAGATTTAACCAGATTTAGCTAGATTTACCTATATTTAACCAAATTTAGCCAGATTTAACCAGATTAAACCAGATTTAGCTACATTAAACCAGATTTAGCCAGATTAAACCAAATTTAGCCAGGTTTAACCAGATTTAGCCAGATTAAACCAGATTTAGCCAAATGAAACCAGATTAAACCAGGTTTAGCCAGATTTTACTACATTTAGCCAGATTAAACCAGATTTAGCCAGATTTAACCAAATTAAACCAGACACTTCTTACCTGTTGTTCATCCAGCGGCTGACAGACTCTCTGACTTCTCCTCAAGTCTTTCTCCATCTCTCTATCAGCGTAGCGCGCCTTCACGTTATCCTTCCACTCAGCCTCATGACGTCGTCTCTTCAGAGCCATCTGGGCGCGCATCTCATCACGCTCTTGTTGTTTTCTCTTACGGTCAAGTTCCTGACCCAACCCGCCCCGACCGGTCTTTAATTCAACCGATACGGGTTCCGTTCTACCAACCCCTGTGAAATCAAGATAGAATCAAGGCTCATTAGAGAAGTGCTTAAAGAGTGGGAATCATAATTGACAGGTCCAGGTTCAAATTCCGGAGAGATAAGTATTTCTCTATCTTGCTGCACCCTTAAGTAAGGAATTTAAGTAGGAAATTGACAGCTACATCTGAGACATCGTCACATTATAAATGACAAAAGTAGAAATTAGTAAAAGAAATAGAAAAAATAAACTTCTTACAGAAAGTAACAATATAAAATATAAATACGGAATAATATTTTAAAAATAAAGGGATGGGAAGAGGGGATTCAATACAAAATATAATTATAATAGTAGGATCAAGCTTTCTTTAAATTTTATATCATCTCTTAAAAGAATTAACTTTACTCAAAATCGTAGACATACCAAGTTTACCGATAGCAGTCCCAGGCTTGTATCCCATCTTCTGCAACAAAAGGAATCCCTTATTCTCCGCAGTGAGAGCGTTCTTCAAGCCCTCCTCCCTCGTCTCGCTCTCCAGAACTTTGACTGATTTATTCTGTAGACGATGAAGTCTATTTGACTCTACGTGTCTCTTCTGCTGTTCATTGCGTCTGGCTACTTTCTCTGACACAAGGCCAGGCTTTGTGTCACCACTGTGTCACAGAAATCATACACTAAATCATTCTGCATGCAAAGGAATACATGCATCCAATGAATGCATGCATAGTTGCATACGCTTTTTCTCTTACAGAATACCTGTGTAATACTGCTGCTGGAATAAATTGCATACCATTGACACAGTGGTGACACAAGTCCAGGATTTGTGTCACCATTGTGTCATAGAAATAACATACTAAATCATTTTGCATGCGTGTGAGTGCATGCGTGTGAATTCGTGCGGGTGAATGCGTGTGTGTGAATGTATGCGTGTGAGTGCATACGTGTGAATGCGTGCGTGTGAATGTATGCATTGAATGCATGCATCATTTCTCTTACAGAATATATGTGTGAAACTTGTAATAATAAAATGAATGCCGTCTACTAGAAGGCAGCGAATGAATGCCGTCTACTAGAAGGCAGCGAATGAATGCCGTCTACTAGAAGGCAGCGAATGAATGCCGTCTACTAGAA
>JAQIXG010005181.1:0-11794 GCA_034700105.1 Oconnorella tubifera | reverse complement strand
ACTGATTATTATTATTATTTGATAATTAATTATTATTATTTGATAATTAATTATTATTATTTGATAATTAATAATTATTATTTGATAATTAATTATTATTATTATATTAGCTAGTTAATTATTAATTATTATTTTCCTTAATTACTTATTAATTATTACCTTAGTTAATTAATTATTAATGATTATCATGCTCGTTAATTAATTATTAATTATTATTATCTTCATTAATTATTAATTATTATCTTTGTTAATTATTTTTTAAATATTAACATCTTACTTAAATAGTTATAAATAATTATCATCTTAGTTATTTAATTATTAATTATCATCATCTTAATTAATACAAATAATTTTAATGGGAAAATTGGTATGTTAGCATTTCAAAATATTATTAGCATTTAATATTTTCTTATTTTCTCTTCATTACACAGTTTAATTGCAAATAAGACATAAAACGGCAAAAATGCCTAAGAAGGGAAAGAAGAAGGGGAAGAAGAAGGGCGGTAAGTTGGCGAAGATGACGGAGGAGGAAAAGAGAGTGTTTCTGGAGCAGCAGAGATTAGCTGAAGAGGAAATGAGGAAAAATAAAGAGGAACTGCTCTCGCAGTTTCTCAAGGTAAGATTTCTAAATAAGAGTATTACTTATATCATAATCAAGAAAAATTTATTGTTTTCATAAATGAAATAAATCTTATATTAGAAGTTGTATATTTATTGATAGTTTCAAAAATTAGTGTACTTTTTTTTGTCGTTTTGTTGATTGATTTATTGGATATGTTTTTTATTTGTTTTTATCACTCATGGCTTGGTTTCTGTACATAGTATTAGCATCATCTTTCAAATTATCTTGTAGTCTTATTTATGATCATAATTGAATCATTTTCTGTAATTAAATAGTCAAAAATTCAATCTGCCATTAAATAATTATCAAAAATAAGTATCGTTATTTCTTCTTTTTAGAATAAATTAGCAAAGGAAGAACGCATGTCAAAGTTCAGTTTGGATAAAATAAACAACCAATGGCGTGCGATCATGCGTGAAGCCAAGAGTAAAGAACTGAAGAAAGAGTTGGAGATCTTGAGTCAGACGTTTGAAAGGATCGTAGATCGCAAGAATAGTATGATCAGGTCACTTGGTCGTGATCTACTGGAAGCTGATGAACAGTACGCAATGGCTTTGAGAAGTCACATGATGAACATTGATAATCTTATTGGTTCGTTAATTTGATAATGATTTTAATTGGATTAAATGACTTTAACTGGATTGATTGATTTTAACAGGATTTAATTAATAGATAAAAGGTTTAAGTACATATGTTATTTAAGTAGTTTAAGCAATTAATTTAATATTAAACAATATTGGATGATATTACTGGTTATGCAGTGAAACAAATATAATTGCTTATGTAATAAGCAATTATATCTTATATCAAATAAAATATATATGTTTTAATAAAATATGAAATAAAATATATACAGATGAACCCTTTTTAGTATTTAATATTTCTGTGACATAAAATTACTTATGACCTATTCTATGTTATCTACATATGTGCTGATTCTATCTGTATATGCTGATACCTTCAATTTGTGTTAAATCAGAATCATTTTACATTTTAGTAGCAAGACATTATTATAAGCAGATGGTCCAATGAAATGGTAGCAATAACCTTGCACCTTGCACATTTTAGCCATTCTACACTAAAATTAGATTTTTAGTTAAACATCCTTCATTTATTCTAAGTTAGCAATCTTAGTTTTGACTTTTGTTAAAGATCTACAGAGCAAGCGAGTGGATGACTTGTGTAGAGAGTTTTCTAACGAGCAAAAGATTCTGGTGACAGAGTTTGATGAGGAGAGAGCAGTGATGGATGATCAGCATCAGAGAGAGATGAACCACATACAGGATATTGTTCATGCAATGGATCAGAATTTCATTGAACGAGAGAATGAAGCGAAGCAGGAGTTCCAGAGCACAAGAGATGAAATTAAAGCCAAGGTATAATAGCTTTATTATTATAATAAATAGCTTTATTATTATAATAAAGCTATAATAGCTTTCTTGTGCATTGATTGAAATTGTGTTTGTTTTATTTTTGATAAGTAGTTTTTACAATCCTTTTCGCTTCCTGTATTTTATCTTTTTTGGTTTGTAATCTTTTTTCTTCATTCATTAATTCATTATTCAATTAAGTTATTTATTCAATTGTTCTTGAAATCATTTTGTTATTTATATTAATTTAATTCTTTATTTTTTTTTAGTTTTTGTTTGTTTTAATTTGTTTGCATTAATATGACATTTAGTTCATCACTAATTTTTCTGCGCTTGACTTTAGTTTTGGATTTGATATAAACTGGCGATCTCTTATAATCAATTCAGTTTATCAAGTAATTTTTTTTAATACTGAATATTGTCTACTGGATTAAATCAATGAATACTTTCAAATACTGTCCATGTGATGTCATATTTATCATAAAAAATAACTAATTTAATATTTATTATTTTGTACTTTCTGTATTACTGTTTGTTTATACTATTCTTCCACTTTATTTGCTCATTTTTGATTGGTTTAGAATTTAGAAGACAAGCATACCCTTCGTGTTTTACTGGAGAGCCTAGTGGAAGACCTTTGGGGCCAGTTTACTGCGGCCCTGGCGGCCTACCAAGAGGCTACTGAGGACAGAAGACTGGCCTATGAAGAACTAAAGGCTAAGGATTTAAAAAGTGCAAAGATCATCGATCAGCAGATGAGAAAACTGCAAAGAATTGCTGCGAGTGTTTATTTGTGTACCATATACTATTTTTGGTGTATAGAACTGTATATTTGTTTTATTTATTTATTATTATTTTTGATTAAAGTATCATATTTTTTTATTCATTTAAGCTTTGCATCTACTTTGCTTCTTTTCTCCGTTCTAGCTGATAATAGAAAATGTAATATTTATAAAGATCCAGTTTGATAGTTTAGTTTTATATTTTAAAATCAGGAGCTTGCTACACAGTTGAAATCAAGAATGGCGAACAATGCCAGAGATTATGAAGAAAAGAACAGTCAGATTAAAGAGGTTAAAAACAGTCAGATTCAGCTCAGTGTTTACTTATTTTAAATTGTTTATATACATATTGATAGTATTAAGATAATCAAATTTTCTGTTTATTGGAATTAAGAGAGTAAGAGAAACGTATGTTACATTATATTCTTTTTGATAAGAATAGTTAGTTGATATATACACTGTATTTGTTATTTATATAAATTTATAATCGGGATTGTTTCACATGTGAATAAGATTAATACTGTAGCAATCTCTGTATTATCTCTAAATGTAATCTGGCACATTTTACTGTATATTTGAAATGACAGGACCGTGAGATAATGCTTCTACACTACAATGAGCTCAAGTCTCAGATAAATAAGATAAGAATAAAGGAACAAGAGCGTCTTGTTGAGTTGACGATGATAAGTAATGATGCGCTTAAGAACCTGAAAGATAAAACTCACAAGGTTTCTACGTATAATTGTTTTCTTAAAACTATAAAGTATTTGAAATTTAAAGTATTTAAATTGATAGCTTTGTCTGTTTATATAATACATGACTTTAAACTTGAATATTTTAAATTTGCACAAAATGCAAATTAATAGCTGTATCCCATATCCCTAACTGAACCTGATCTTTTCATTTTGATATAATATCATTTTTAACACAAATAGTAATTTAATAAATTCTGCTAGTTACATAAACTTGACTTGAATTTTGTATAATTATATTTATTTTATAACAATTTAAAATTAAATATATTTATAAAATTTAGATACAAGAAATACATTTGAAACATTTATGTTTTGATGTTTAGGCGGAACGCATTCTCAAGTTAGCCGAGATGTGTCGAAAGCTTGAATCAGAAGAAGAAAAAGTTCTGCCATTCTATTCATCGTCACTAACAACAAAAGAGCAGCAGGATGTCGATACAGTCATAGCCGAGCCACCTACTGAAGAACTGGCAATGGTAGGCATTCTTGTCAAGTTGGTAGGCGTTCGTGGCAATACTAGGCATTGTTTGCAATGGCAGGCATTTTTGGCAATGGTAGGGATTGTTAGCAGTGGTAGATATTGTTGGCAATGGTAGACATTCTTGGCAATGGTAGGTATTCTTGGCAACGGTAGGAATTTTTGGCAATAGTAGGCATTCGTAGCAATGGCTGGCATTCTTGTCAAGAGTTGAGAGGCTCTAATGGAAATAAATTTTAGAATTAGGCAGGAAACAAAGGAACTAAGAAAGAAATTAGGTTATTAAATTCAAATATTAAGAACTTTAAAACTGGTTGTAATTTTTTGAAATAATTGAGAACTAATGCCAAACATGGTGACGCTTATCGGTGAAGTTGTTAGAGCGCAGCATTAGAATCCTATAGGTCCTGCGTTCGAGTCTCATGTGGCTGCTTGAGTAATATTCTGCACCTTTAGCAATACACTTTGTAAGCTATATCCTTACAAATGTCATTCACGAATGGCATTTGTTGGAAACATAAGGTTTAACTTTCCTTTTATATACGTAGAATTTATCTCACAGTTTTTTAATGCATTTATTCGGAATCGATTTGTTACGTTCAGGCGATGTACAAGTATAATTCATTGGAACACTTTTGGAAGCGCTATAATAAAGTGCTGTTGGACAAAGTTGCTTTGGATCGCGAGAGATCAGTGGTAGCGCAACAGAACTCACAGTTGCGCGGTCTTCTCAAACAATATCTTAACGGCATATCAGTCAACGATGAAGCTTTGTCTAAAGACAATAATCCGCTTCTTATTGTGTCAGATAAAAATAAAACTAGGTAAGCAATAATTTTATATTTTAACTCGTTTTAAGTGTTTTCAAACTCAAACTTGTGAATGCTATTAAATTAGGGGTGCAGCCAGTTTTGTGAAAATTGTAAATAATGTCTTTTAGTAGTTAGATTCTGAACTTGATACTTTAATAGTTAATTTAGTTTGTTGATGTAATATTTGAACTGTTAACGTAATGTACCTATGATTGTTAATTTCATTTAGATAATAATTGCATTCATTATTAAAATAATTTTTAATATTGTTAACTATATCGATATTCATTGCAAGACTTATTTCTGTATATTAAAGTAAACTCTAGTCTTTAGACATACAAAAAGTACAAAAGCTGATTTCTTTTTGCAGAATAGAATAAAATTAATTTTTATTTATAGACTGAATATTCCAGTGACGGATTCACGAATCAAGCATCAATCACAAAATCCTTCTATTGTAGAGGCAGCACATGTTACTAGAAACATTGAAGCCTGAATAACAGTTGTATTTGTTAATAGTGCAATTAATTTAATTATCCGCATTTGACTTTTTTTTATAAGATATCGAATAAAAATGAACCTAAACATATATCTAAATATGGAATATCATAATGGCTGTCTCCTTATTTTGCACAAGATATTAAATTTTTAAAATCTTTGATTCTTCTATTCTATTGTTCTATTTTAAATCTAGTTGTAGAATGCTATATAAATAATTACTTCAATATAAATTGATACTTTGAATAATCGAGTTTTGATTCTACGGACACCCACATAAGAAAGATAATAATAAAAATTACTTATAAATATTGTTTAGAATGTAGTATTGTAATTGATAAAATTTTCACCATCAGTATCAATTGATGATAATTTATAGGTAATAATTAATAACATATCTGAATTATAGCCAACTTTTAGAACTAAATACTATTTAAAATACTTATGATGCAGTAAAATAATTAAAATTAATGATCATAATTATTTATTAAATCTTATAGCAGTATTGTTAATAAATTAAATATTAAAATATCCATCTATACTATTTTTGTAATTAGTTGCATTCTGAATGATAGAGACCAAAGTAAGTACAATTTAATAGATAAAACTGTGTTTTTCTGCTTATTTCCAAGTTATTTTGGTATAGAAGGAAATGAAATGATACAAGACTCTGTTTATTCTAGTTTTAATTCAACTGTATCCGTCACTGCCTTGCATGATTCTATTCCTCAGTTCATCCTGATCGATGTATTCAAACGTGTGGGGAGCGTCAAACAAGATGGCCGCCGTCCCGCCAATAGTGATAGCAAGGAAAATATAGAGCTGTAGTCGATCTATTACCATCGCAATGTATCGCCAATCTTCCAATACCTTAATTAATAAAGATAATAACAATACCATAATAAATCAATCAATAAAAGCGTAACGTCTGTTTAACCATCGAGGGACGATCGAATTGAAATTCGTTACATTGAAATTAATTTCAGTTACATTTATTAGATTAAGTTCAATTTATTAGATTGAAATTCATTTGTGTGTGTGTTTTCTTAATTAAAATCAATATTTTTGTTATTTTGCGCTCTTGTGTGAATTAGGCACATGAAGTATTTTAAAACTATAATGTTAAATAGTCATAAAGAGGTTTTAATTCATATAATATAATATAATATAATAAACGATTAGATGTTGCTCGTTAAACTTTTAGTCATTGCTATTTAATCATGAAATTCTTGATCCCAATTTAACTTCGTCTGTATGTTCCATACATTCTTCAGTTATCTTGATTAGCTTGACCAATCCTAATCAGTCTCTCTGACATGCCCACTGAAGTGACTCGCTGAATTGATCGTTTTAAGTCAAGTAGAAGTAGATTAATGAAGTTTTACTTGGGATCTGTTCATCGAACGCAACTAATCCCCATTCATTGTCTGACTTAGTACTTTTAGAATAAGTTTCGTTATGGTACAAAGAACAGAAAAAGCTAAAAAAGTAATCAGCGATTGAAGCTCTAGAAGAACGATAACGAAGCAATAAGTTTTTTTTAAAATTTAATACTGTTTTCTGTTTTTACATGAAAATAAGTTTCGTATTCAATTTTAATACTGATTTAAAAAGCTTTAAACTCACATTTTGAGGATCATTATAGATAGGCCTGCAGAATAATATATAAGTGATTGTGCAAAAATTATGATTTTGTAAATAACAGTAATTATATCAACTAAATGTGAAAGAAAATTAAAGGTTATTATTTACATTTTTAATGAAAAACCATGCTATTAGCATGGCTTATTATTTGTAGTTATAGATTTAAATGTGTTAACATGTTGTAAGTCTTATATTTATTCTTTAGTCAGTGCAAACTGTTCCTAAGTTAGTTCAAGAAAAATGCCGCATATACAAGAATAACCAACAATATCATAACTAGTTTTGTTGCATTTTTTTCGCTAAATTTTAAGGTCCATCTCTGCATTCTACATTCTCGGGGAAGCGCTAGTCTCGCTTCCGACGACAGATTGCCTCTGATCACTCCAGGGATATCAGCGAGAGAGAGTCAGCAGATGGAGAGACAGAGTGTTCAAAGGAGTAGTGCGCTAATATAGACATATATCGACTCAATGATTGCATTTGAATAGATAAGCGCTTTCAGTATCACGAACATAGAAATTAATTGTATCGGTTGAAAATCATCGCCAGAAAGATGAAAAACGTAATTTTATTTTTTAAAAACTATTGAGAAAACTATATGAAAAAGAAAAAACAGATTGTATATTTCTCAATTTCAATTGAACCTTGTATACCCGATATGTAACATTTGTTGTAACAAGTTACATTCAAATAAAATTAAACACAAAATTTAATTTATCAGCTTAACAATTATTTCTAAAATTAAAAGTGAAAAAATCTAATAAAAACATCAAAATGAAATTTTATGTATCAAACTCACAAAATTTTATTTAAAATATAATATAATGGATAAAAACCTTCCATACAGATTGATTTTAGTGTAACATCAAAAAAATACACTGTATCTGCAAAGTTATCATCCACTTTTACAATTCTTAAATTGACAGTTTACAAATGTTCACATTGCTTTATACTTACCTCAGAATAATCATCTTCATTTTTAAGATGAGACGCGATGAACTTGACAGCTTCCAAGGCTCTCTTGTGATCCATTGACAGTTTAAAAGGAACGGGATCCTCCCCCAAGTCCGCCACGGCCACTGGAGGTGGGTTCGAGACCCGTCTGGGGGTGGTTATGTCCGGACAGGCGGAACGACGCATTTTTTGAGTGTAAGCTTTTTTCGCCCAACGATCATCATAACTAGGTCTCGTCATGAACAGCAGTCGAGGAAGATAATTTAGAAATATAGTTCGCATTCTGAATGTCAATGAAATTTAATTCATAGAGGTGTTGAGGATAATAAATGCTGTTAATTTAAATTGAATGAATTAGCTGTGAAATTTATGGTTAATATGTATTTTTTGTTCATGAAATAGATAAACATTATAATTATTAGTAACATTTGTAATAATTACTGAGTTTATAGACATGAAGAGAAAATAAAAATGATGCGAGTAACTTAGTGAATAATGAAATTATTAATTGATATAAGAAATATCTGAAATTAAAATTGATATAGATTATTACACTTTCTTATTCTTTAATTGTAAAGTTCATTATCTAAACATTTAAAAAGCATTGTATACTAAAAAACCTAGAATTAATTTGGTTTTAAGTTTTAAAATACCTGGTTGATAGCCTGTGTGTCCTAGGAGTCCGAAAATTCCAATTGATAATGATAACCGTGAAAAGAATCGTGATTATATTCATTATAAACGTAAACAGAAGATACTTTGCGATGAGCGGAATATTATTAGATGTCGGAGGAAGTATTTTGGAGACCAGCAACAAGAACACAACGAGAGCGAGAAGAATAGAAATACACATCGTCATCTTTTCTCCAGCATCAGCAGGAAGATAAAACACTGACACGCTTAGAAATGAGATGAGAACACAGGGAATGATGAGGTTGACTGTGTAGAAAAGAGTTTTTCTGCGAATGTACAGAGTAAAGATGATCTGTGCTCGATGATGACCTCCTGTATCGTCCCAGGTGTAGTTGTAGACTCCAGGACAGGCAATGATGTCCCAGGTCCCACTGTTGACGTAGTCGCTTATGTCTACCTTCTCTTGGCCTTCATACCAAGCCAACAACACCTTAAAATAACAAAATCTTTTTGTATATTAGAGAAAGAATATTGGAGATATTGATCTAATTCTGGTAGTAACTTTTAAACGATTTAACGCATTTTTATTGTCGATTTTTCGGCAACGAAGCAAATGAAATATTAAATTTAGCGATTTCAAACATTGTATTCGCTTCAAATTATGTGCTCTAATATATTTAGAGAGTGAAAAATTATAGAAAGTAAATGAACGTATTAGTTATGGTTTTGAAGAGTCCAAAAAGGCATTTTATATGTTCAAATTTCTGAAAAAATCGGAATGCCCGTATCTACTTTAACCTTTCGTCAGACTCGACAGAGAGTAGATCTCTTGCAACATCTTTTATGATAATAACAACAATTCAAAAAATATTATCTAGATATAAATAATCTTTATAATTGATGTTATGATTATAAAGTCAACTTCATTGTTGACTTTAAAATCAACTATATAGACTATTTATATCTATGAACATAAAGACTGTTTATATCTTTGAACATTATATAAAGACTATTTATATCTACGAACTTAATTCTCATAGCAAGCTAATTGGGTAATTTTAGTTGTTATCATACAGAGGCTCTTGAACTCTGATTATTGCAAGTTGATCGATTTTGTGGGGAGACTCTGGGCGGCAGGTCATGCCGCGAATTAATCCAACGAATCGTTTGCGATCGATGAGCACTAAGCCGCTGGGCCTTTACGATCATCTCATGAGGAGAAGACAAAACAACCGATTTGCATTTGAGAGAAAGAAATGTGAAATATTTTTCCGCGGCTGGCTAAGGTGATATTAAGTGATATTATTTTAGAGTGATATGTTGAGCAAGAAATAAAAACAATTAGAAATGCTAAATAATTTTGACAAAATATGAGATCAAGTAAACAGAGAGCAAAACTCTATAGTAAAAAATTATGTGCACATTTCAAGTATTTTGTGAAAGTATCGTTGAAGTATTTTAGTATTTTAATAGGTCAAAATTTAAAAATCTCCATTTGCCATGTTTCCATGTCCTTAGCATCGATTTATATAAATTATTATTTCATCAATCGGTAGTAAATATATAAATCTACACTAAATAAAAAGTTAACATAAATCTGTGCAACATATTTAGCTGCACATAAGCGTTAAAAGTTTGGTAATTTAAATGAAATTTTTGGGCAAAATTCTGTAAGCTTACCTGGTCCCCATTGAAGGTCCACGAGCCAAATCTCATCTCACACTGTTGCTCATCAAAAGGAAAGTACTTGACATCAATGGGACACGATGACTTGTAGATGGCTGGAGGAATCCACAGCACTTCGCCAGTGTGGTAGATGACAACATTCGGTTTGTAAGACACTTCATATTTACCATCGGCGCTGTAAACATCAAAACTTAGTTTGTTAATATGATAAAGCTGACTTCATACAAAATTAAAGATTTTATTCTAAATTAATTTTAAGAATAGAAACCATCGTGAAATATTGAATATAACAATATTCAATAATTTGATTATAACAATATTCAATAATTCAGGGTTTATAAAGTTGCAACAAATTGTATTTATTAATAAAATCCGTGTAATCGTCAATAAACTGTCAGTTTCGCGCGAATGGTTTCAAATCGTATAAAAATTAGGTTATGCAACCAGTTTCTATACGATATTTGAAACCATGCTGGCGAGACTGACTATTGACTGACAAGTAGACAGTACAACGAAATTAAAATCAGTAAAACTCAGTCAGTTCCGATCTCGCTTCATTCATTGCTTATTGTCACTAAATTTAGTTTAAACAATTTCCTGTCAACACTGTGTTAATGAGTTTCATGGCGCATATCTGTAATACTCCCAGATTACTTGATCAAACATCGAGGGATCAGCTGCAGAATAAGAATTATGCTGTGTTCTGTCTGCCCAGCTGTGACAATAAATAACACTACTAACTGCTGTTAGGAAGCCTGTTTAACTAAAGTAGTCTGCAGCTACAATAGTAGCAAGTAGTGGCAAATTTGGTTTAATAGATAAAATGCAAATTGATTGCGATCATTGCAATTATTAAATTGGCTTCATTTCTTTATAATTAGAATGTGCTATTGTAACATTTTGGTTTTTGATGTGATTTAATCAAACATTATAAATTTGTTTGTTTCTCTTATTTGTTTCATTGATATTACATATTTAGCAAAGAATCATATTTAAAAATAATAATCATGCATATTTTTTTATTCATCGTTAGCTTGTCAAATTATTCTATATTAAATTAAATATTAATACGTAAATGGGATTTATTGTTGCAATTACTTTGTAGTGCACTTTGACAAGCACACTTCGAAGTGCACTTTGTCTTGCATCGTTCCAAATGCGCATTTGGGCCTAATCGTCATTTCGTCTCTTTGTCAAACATCAATCTTCTTTGATGATAAATATCATAATTTCATGATCTTCCATACATAGTCTTCATTTGCAAAATATATTCATTTTTATTACACCAATGAACAAGCTGACGTTATTCATATTATATGCTACGTGTTAGACGTCATAATGTTCTTTTTATAATCAACTCGTAGTGCTACAATGATCTTCATTGCAGAGAAGTTGACAAAAAGTTAAGGAAAGAAGATATCACAACTGTTTGTAAGTTAATTATAGTCAAAATAAAATACAAGCATGATAAAAAGGTAATCGGACATAAACCCCCCCGGACATAATCCCCCCCGGACACAATCCCCCCAGGACATAATGCCCCCAGGACATAATCCCCCC
>JAQIXG010005180.1:0-11795 GCA_034700105.1 Oconnorella tubifera | reverse complement strand
CAGATAGAGAGACGCATAAAGAGGATCATAAGACACAGATATAGAAGCAACCAAATGCACAAAAATAACTGTGTTTTTAAGTTAATAAACTTCATAATTGCATGCTCGGCTTGACCCTGAGTCATGTTTTAATTTAAGAAATGCAAGTTGAGAAAGACCACTCAGAGAAAATATTGAAAGTTGCAAAAAAGTACAAGTGCATTATTATTGTAATTATGTTTCTTCCATTAAGTTGATAATAGGATTCTATAGATCACAAAAACTAGCAGATATAGAGTTTAAGATCACAGTTTAATACATGAAGTCACAAACATAATAGAATATAATTAGCAACATAGCTTTGTTTTTAAATAATTTGCAAAATTATAGCCTACATCTAAATAATAATACTTTGGAAAATATAGAAAATGTACCTTGACAATACCATGCAATGATCAAGAAATTGCAACAAAGCATTTGTGACGAAAATATTTCGCATTTAATCATTTCACAAACTTACTAAAATTTATACAAAAGCATAAATTGCATATAAGCTTTAAAATCGACTACTTTTAACATGCAACTTTAGCAAGTCACCAATATAAAATCAAATCATTAAAAATCATGCAAACACATGCAATGATTACCTTCTCGTCCTGATCCTATGTCAAAACATAAAACATCCATGCATGCAATCATGAATTAAATCACAAAACACAAACCTGATAGTAATTATGAATCATTTATAGCAATATTAAACAATATTAATTAGAAAAACAACTACTATATATTAGAAAAGTAACTAATTACATTAATTATAAAAATAACTAATATATATTAAATAAAACAATAAAATGTTAACACGCATGAAATTCGAAACTATGACTTGGATTATGCTGACTAAAAAATGAACTTATATAAATTATCAAATAAAATAATCTTAAATATTGTTATTAAACTATAAAATAATAACCCTAGATGATATCAATATTGTTAACTGAATATACAGAATTCATGTAATTAATTAATTCTAGTGATTGTATAATTTATAATACACCCCACTCTTTCACGCACTAATTAATACTGTCTACAGTATTGCATATAATATCTATAATAAAAAGGCATATATTATAAGGTGTGAAACTATGTTGAAATATCTTTATCATGATAGCGCACTAAGATATGATTGATGTTGTATATTTTACTGATATCTTCCTAAACATAGGCACCCACTGCATACACTGCTCAGACCAGCCACAGATAAGAAAAACCTTTGAGGAAAATAATATCCTCTTGCAATCTTTATAGAGAATTATTAAAAATTATTCAGAACCGGAACAGTATTTTGGACCAGTTTTGGTTCAAACTTAAACTTTGGTTTTCAGTCAAAGTGAATGAATAATACTATCAGACCTAGTTTGTACAGTGTTTAGGGAAATGAATGTAAGATCAGAGACAAATATGAGGACAAAAAGATTGACTCATTATATCAACTTTGGATTACTTTGTCTACTTTGTTAACAGATATTACTTATTATGTAACAATCTTATGCTTCCTTACTATATTATGGTCACATTATAATAAAATAATACATAAAATTAAATCATAAAATGTTTAGAACATGCCGGTTTTTTTTAATTAAACAGGAAATAGATGTGTAACATTTGTGGAGATAGGATCAAATTTAATTCATATACGTGAATCAATCAATTCTAAATTTCACTAATCATTTGATCCTAAAGTTTTTATAAATGATTAAAATCTACTGAAAATTGCAAGCAGATCCTGTATTATGCTGTTGCATAAATTATACAGAAATCTATGCAAAATCAAAGCCAGATCACACTGGAAAATAAAGACCAGTGTTCCACCTTAAAAACACCAAGAAATAGTGTTTTTTATGTCTTAATTACGTCTGCTTTATCATGGCCAGATAGAACAAGCCAAGATCAGCAAAAGTGTTTTAAAAATAGTTTCATATCGATTTCTGGTATTATAATTGGATGCTTCAATTTAGAAGCGCGTAATACCCAAGTTGCTTACAATTTATACTGGATATTCACAGCATAATTTCCATTTGCAAAGTGTTGCTTAATATTTGTTAAAAAGTTTAGATTAAATTAATTTATAGATATAGTTTTTTAATGTGCGGAGAACAATGTAAAATATAATATGTAGATGAGAAGACTTTATATACAAAGCCAGGCTTAGCCAGGCTTATGATGTTGATGGCTAGATTGATTAGAATTTCAAATGAAGTCGCCTTGTATTATTAACTTAAAACAATCTGATATTTGGCTGCAGGCATAACAGCAATATTGCTTATCAATCTAAATAAGCACCGCATTACCTTAATGAATATTAGTTCAAAATTACATCAAAAACATGAAATAATATTACAAAATTAAGAGTATATATTTATAAACTAAATTTTAAAACCTGTGTTGATTCAAAAGTTGATAGAGCAGTTTATTAGGTACTGATATTTTGTATTGTATTTTCATGGTTTTTATTTTAGAGTTATTGTGATTGCATTGCCAAAAAATTAGTTTGAGTATATTATTATTTAGGTATGAGGTGTAGTTTTCTGTTCGGAAATAAAACTCAATTATGAGATGTCTATTTTCAGTTTGAATAGATATATTTTCTAGAATGCTATTATAAAAGCGATTCTAGATATGAATAATATGAACTACACACTGTAGAGTATATTTGTAAATCTATCCAATATCATTTGATACTGTGTTATTACTGCAAACTGTATCACACAGTATTACTCAGACCTGCATTATCTTTTGAGTCATTACATGACCAGCTGTACATATATACATTAATATTACTTGAAATTGTGTTACCTTATTGCAGTGATGTTATTTAAGTACAATGTCATTATCATTTCAAATAGAATGACTATTGAAGAGAGAGAAAATGAGATTGGAGTGTGCAACAATAATGATTGATTACATATAATCAAGCAACAAACTGAATCAAAAAAATTATTAATAAAAGCTTAATTGGGACCAGCAACTTATTTATCACAAAATATATCCTATATTGAATATATGAATCATCGATATATAAATATACACATGTATATACACATATAATGTGTATATACATTATACACATGTATATACAAATATACACATGTATATACACATATAACATGTATATACATTACATACACATGTATATACAAATATAACGTAAATATGCCTTACGCTAAAATTTAGATTTAAATAATGAAATAAATAGAATTAAATATTAATGAATGTAACATCAAACTCTAAATTGATTGTTAATTCAAAATGAAAATTATAATAAATGACAAAATGTTAGTAGTAAATAGCATGCAACACTCACAGCAAGAAACTTGCTATTAATTCTTACGTTCTTGGCTGGGGAAGCGGAAGTCTCCATCACTGAAACAAAAAAGAGAAACAGAAACTAAATTAAAACAGAAACAGGATAAAGAAACAACAACAAGAAAAAATATTCAAAATGAGATCAGCTTGACATTACTTAGGCAAAAATGTAAAATCTGACCTTACAGATAGATTTTATCAGCGAAATGAAAACTAACCACAAAATATTGCATTAATTGACAAAAATATATAAAGAAAACATCCAAAATTGTTATGACAATGCTATAGAGAGTGTAAATTATGCAGGTAAATCCCACTGTCTTGAAACGGAAGAAGTATATATATATAATTTGCACGATTTTACATAAAAGGTATATACTTGAATCTAGATGCGGTTCATATAATACATGATTACATACCAAGCTGTCTAAACAAATATTATTACTCAACAATTATAAGCTCTGACAATAATTGATTTACTATCGAGAATTATTATTAAATGATTGATATGAAGAAAATTAAATGATTTATATTAAATGCCATATAACATAGTTCACAAAGTTCTCTTATAATGTAATATAAAAAATAAATTGCATATAAAGACGGCGTTTGGCTGAGATATATCACTATTTAAAACTTGGTAGAGGGGAGAGCTTTAAAAGAAGGAAAATATTGAAATGATAAAGAAATCTGCACATTTTAAAAAATTGGAGTAACAAACAAGGGGACTGCTTCATACAAATAAGATTGAGTAGTGAACACGACAGAGACTGAAACAAACAGACAGACAGACAGACAGTGAATAGCAAGTAGAGGGCAACATCCTTATAAGGCGACAAGACGAGTGATGAGTCATAGAATGACACAATGCCTACAAAAACGTTTGAAGCGTGTACTCGAGTGTACACTAACTCAACTGTACCTACTAAGCAGTGCACGCGTCTCATATCACTGATGTGACAGCAAGACAACGAGGCGTTTACAAGTATGTGTGAATGTGTGCCTGGGAGAGACACAGACAGAGAGAGATACAGAGTCTTTTTTAAAGAAATTCAGTGGTGAAATTGGACAAAATGGATAAAATGGAATGAACCAATTTCATACAAACTTCTATATTTTTAGTAAAACAGGAATATTCAACTTCTGAAAGAGTTTCCAGGTTTAATTAGAAACTATCACGTGTTAAATCGACAATAATAAAAAATAACTCCAGAATAATTTACTAAATCTGAGAATAATCAATGCGTTCAGTAATATTTGAAATAAGAATTAAAGTATTGCGCTTTATAATTATAAGATTTTCATGTCTTGGAAGTTGAAATAAGAGAATGAATTATAACTATGAACCCGGCGTTGGTTGATGCATCAGGCCGGATTGCCATTTATACAGTACCAATTTATAATTGAAATCGCATTAAATCAATAAAACATTGACAAGACTGTGCGCAACCTCTAAGATCTAATTGTGAATCATAGTAGACAAAGCAACAAGCACTTGTTTATTATATGACATTTAATCTGATTTCATTCGTTATGATTGATCTATGAATGACATTCAAACAATGAACAACATTGAAACATAATTTCAATAATTAAGGAACCTACAGCTTATATTCAAGCGACTATAAATATACATACAGTATATTATATATGTGAAAATATATCATTTTTTAATATAATTTTTTTTAAAGTTGAAAAAAAAATTTTTTTTTAATTGTAATATTAATCCAATAATTATTATACAATAAAACATATATTAATATAAAATTATTATTATATAAGCGCTCCTTTAAGGCTTCATATACCGGCGGGTGGGAAATGTTCGGAGGGGGAAATGTCCGTTCCCCAATTACTTAATCAAATATATGTTAAACTTTGTGAAATCAAGATAAACCACAATTTAAATGTAACAATAACCTAGTACAACAACCTAACAAACGCTGCACCAGTTGAAGAAATATTGAAATATAAACAATTTATCAATTAAATACACTAGCTAACTATCATATACTCCTAAACAAAAAGGTACATATATGACAATCATCAATGCTTATCATACATACATGATTATCATAAATACACGCTTATCATACATACATGATTATCATAAATACACGCTTATCACACATACATGACTATCATAAATACATGCTTATCATACATACATGATACACACATGAAAATGACAAACGCTCTATCATTGTCATATATGTATGCCATGTTTTTATTCTATTAAACAAGAAAGAAAACTCACTTTTATCTATAGTCTGTTATTTCTATACTCCTCAATATATATTCCAATTTGATTTATCGTCTGCCTGATCATAAAATAAACAATAACATTGCAATTAATACAATTAGAAAAAAATAAAGAACAATTTTATCATAGAAATGAAATGAGTAAACAAACAGTATACACTACAAGCAATATTAATTCTACTAATTAAGTATGTCTAAGTGCTAGAGTCAATACAATGCATACATTGGACTGTTAAGCTATTTATTATTCTAACTTTATATAAAAAATCACGAGACAGTTTATACAAGCCAGATACTAGTAAATAGCATTGCTGTATCTACATCATCATATTTTAAAAATAAATAAAACTAATTTCACACACTTGAGTGAATTAAATGTATATAAAAGAACAATTCAAGAAAATAGTCAGAATTGTAAGCTAATTCTCTGTAAATGCAAAACACTACAACATACAGGTCTATAGAAAGACCATTTTTTAACAGTTTTCAGCAAATCCTGAAAGAAAAAATCCAAATTTTATACAAATGTAATATAGATGCGCTTTATATTTTTCCTTTCATAATTTCAACTACAAATTCTTCCTCAATTATTTAACGTTTCTTAATAAATGAAAATTTCAAAAATTCTGCATTTTTTTCTGCAACTGGTTGCTTTATACTGTAGCTACAATAGCAGCGGTATAATTATTCCTGACTAAAACCTCTTTCCTCGTACGTAGTCGATTTTCATTAGCATTATCCGAAACATATTGAGCCATCACGAGCCTTGATTACCGATCAAATGATGCATCGTAAGCTTTATCTGAAGAGATGCGATCGTTAGAATGACGAGAAAAAGATCGGATTATACTTTACTGAATTGACTGCAAATCGACTGTACTTTTTGCGGACGTTCACTCTATTTCAACTGCATAGCCGCAAGACAAACGAATTACATTGCGGAGATGCGCTGTTTGCTGGACGCGTTGTAGTGTCTGGATTGAAATTAGCTTCTCCAAGCGTCCACTGTGACCCGCGTGATCTTGGCAGAATGGTTTTATGTAGAATGACGTGTTTTGGAATTATTCTGTCATGGGATGTTCTAGAAATGCGTGGTTTATTTGAATGTAGAGTTATTTCATATATACTGTAGAGTTATTTCGATTTGTTTGAATAAACTTTATCACAAATTTCTCAAAACTTCATTTCGATAGAATAGCTTTATAATTTAACATGAAATCAAAGAATTTTTTTGTAAGTAGGATTAATTAGATTATTAGATGATAATAGCTATTGAAGTTTGTAAGTTTAATGAACCAATATATATATAAACCTATAAGGTATTATAGTTGCTAAATTGATAACTTTTGATAACAGATGAAAGGAGGCATAAGACTGAATATGATATTTTTGAATTTTTTCAGAAAAAATCAAAAATAATTTTTTTACAGAAATTATTACCAAAAAAGTCATAATACTTTAAAGTCTTTAATAAATCTTCCCATCTTATTGCCAAATATAAACTAACCTTCATTATTCATAACTCCTAGAAGTAAATCAACAGACGCAAAAACGGAATCCTCCGCCGGATCCTCCGACATCGTCCTAACGTCGATGGGCATCACGCTTCGTCCGTCTATCGTCGGACCGAACGACGTAAGATAGGGCACGATGGGCTGCACGGTCTTGGCCAACTCGTTCCAAGGTAACCGCTTCAAACACTGAACCAGTCTCTCGTTGTCGAGTCGGTCTTGACTCGAGCAGTTAAGAAGGCCGCCGAGGTAGTGGGTGTATTCGAGGGGATTGCGAACGACTGCCCAGGGAGAGCTGAGGGCCGCACCGCTGTGAAGTATGATCCGCTTGAACAGTCGGCTACCTGTCGTTGTTTTTTAAAGTTTAAAAAGATTTACAGTAGTTACAGATATAATGAGACAGATCTAGGATGATTAAATACTGTTATACTAAAACGATTCCAATTAAAGTAAGAAATAAATGTTTAGGCCAACTTCTGGAACAATCATAAATTGTTATTTTTCGACATCATATTATCTTAATTAAAAATGGTGTGATCTTATCATTAAGATTTCCTTTTGTTATTTGCTTTGCCCGCTCACCTAACCCAGTTAAGGACATGTCAACCAAAATCAATGTAGTTTACTCGTAAAGTAGTTTAACGTTAAGCACACTTAAAAAGCTATCCATAGGAATAGAATTAGAAGGTACGGTTAATTTTTTACTCAAAATATGAAATTAAAAAGAAAACGGATCAATTTTCACTAATAGACATGAAAATATAACAAATGTCTTATGAAAAACTAGCTACAGAAGCCAGTGTTATAGACGTGCGCAGAATATGATACTTTGACTTGATAGTAATTTTTCATTTTATTCTTATTAAGCTTACTTCGTGACCTGCCAGCATGATCTGTTATTGCGCTGTTTTCTCTCAGTTAAAGATTTTTTACATCTCTCTTTGCATGCAAAAATTTCACAGTAACATTGTGTTGATCAAGCGCATTTGCAAAATTCAAATGCCATTTGGTTCGAACCACGCCTGGTATCTAAAATTGACTAACTTGTTGCCTCCTTTATCAAGGAATTTTATTCAAAGTGTGCGTCATCGATGTCATTCACAAACAGTAATCTAAATGTTAACTTAATGTCTCATAACATTACAAAAATCATAAATCTTGAATGACAGATAACAACCTCGGGTAACGGGTGAGATGGCGAGTAGATTGACCATAGCTGCCCCGTGGCCGTGCCCCATTAGGGTCACAAGGGCCGGATTACCGCCAAATGATCGAATGTTCGCCTTAATCCAATGTAGAGCAGCCACCTGATCCAACAAGGCATAGTTGCCTTGAGCATCGCTGTCCTTGGTGCTCAAGAAGCCTATGTACAAAGAAACAATGAACTATATAAATATAGACAATTATAATAATATTTTCATTTTAATTATAGCATATTTTAAGAAGCAATAGACAATACAGGACAAAATGAGCGTAGTAATAATGTTAATTTTTAAAATCAAAGTGATGGCCACTATCTATAATCTGTGTGCCAAAAGATAATGTAAGTGTGTTACTTGTGTTATTAATTATAGTTATATCGCTGGTGTCAGATAATTAATTATTTTTATTTCAATAGCATAATAGTAATTGATTTTTTGTAATTTTGATTATATAGTTGGCCTCAAACATCATAGTATAATATGGAGATGTTTCATTAAAACTGAGATATTTGTATAAGTCTAAATAGAAGCCCTCAAAAGGCTTTTTGACAACTTCTTGTGAATGGATTAAAGGCATTTTTCTAAATAATCAAGTCACAACAATACAATGCTAAGTATTCGGCTAAAAATATCCAATACAATAACGGGCAGAATGTTTTTGTAACTGATAATGAAACCCAGTAATTGGGTAGAAACATCTAACTACATTGTGACTTAATAATAGCGTCGTATATAAGAAAAAACCTGGGCGATTACAATGATATGTTTACTCAATCAACTTGAATGTAAAACTAGTTCATAAAATTAACAATGTATAACTCTGCAGTCTTTTTATGCACTCTATTCAATGACAAAATATAACGCCTTAAGATATATACTATATAGTAGAATGTTATAAATAACACGGTGTTATATTTCGATGTTATATTGAAATAAATATAGCATTGCGGCGAGGAAAATTTAGTAATAACGCAGCGGTTGCAGTACAAAGATACCTACAGTAATCTCTATATTTTATTACATCATGTACATAATAAAATGGCAATTATTATGATATAAATATCAGTTTAATATAGCAGGTAAAGCCAAATCTCCTCAAGGGTATATTACATTGAATTAATTTCTAGATTACACACTGGGTATTTTATACATATTCCCTTGTGTTGTAAAGCTTTGTAAGCAATCAAGTTTAATAGTTTTGGGATTCAGTTTTTAAGAAACATCTATTATTATCGCGTCGCAGGTGTGTTTTTATTTACCATATCAATAATCATTAAGCATATGTTACTTATTTTATTAAATTCTCTAAAGTTTGTTGCGTTGACGGTAGAACTTATTTTGTGAGATTTATAAAACGCCTACAATTGAATGATATAACTTAAGTTTTATGCGATAAATCTTTGAAACATCTAAAACGACTGAAGCATGATATTTTTGATTTAGATTCTACATTTTTATTTAATTGAAAGTTATTAAGGTTATTTTTAAGTTATTTGTACTTGAAATCTCTTTTTTATCTCCGAAAAATATAGCATTGCAATAATTTACGCATAGTATGCACGCACATTGAGAGCATAATCTAACAAAAAGGTGATATGAATTGAGACCGTCAATTATAGAAAAAGTACAATAAACCCGAGCAGTAAAAACGACACTTTTTAGTAACCGATGCAAAATAGATTGTTGTTAAAGTAATTTAATAGTCATATATTCGTAGACGAAAATAGTAATATAACTCTGCACAAAGAAATATAACATCTTGTTGCCTTGTAACAAAATTGTAACATACTATGACTTGCAATGAAAGTTGTTGTACAGTTGACAGGCTTGAGAGTTAACCTGCAGTGATTTCCTTTGAGAATTAAGGAGTGGTCTATGATGCTATTGAGCGTTTTAGGTAGCAGCGTGATCTAGCAGCGATTTCGCACAATGTTGTCAAATTTTTTCTTGTTAATAGAGAATAAGGTTCTTTACGCAGAGAATTCGATTTTTACAACTAGTCAAGTATTTTGCACAGAGTTGTATATCATTTTGTTCACAATGGTGGTGCTTTATAAATTCCAATTTTATATAATCAATTTATATATTAAATAATGGAATTTTTGTTGCAAATATAATGTTTTCACAAAATGAAGGAAAATAATGCTTATGATAAATGAAATGTAATAGCATAAAGGATTAAAATAATATTTTCAATTGGTAATTAAGTCGGTAAGTATTAAATTTCTGTTATAAGAATCAGCTGCAGACAATATATCTAAATCTAAGAACTTCAAATTTAGAATTCAAATTGTGTGTTAAATTTATTTAATCCGTATGCATTTGAGTTCGAATAGGCTTATTCATTGCGTACATTTTGCATTATAGTTTTAGCATCAACTGATTAAGTACTCATCAGCTATACTATAAATCTATTCATCGTCAAATTACTCATACATAATGATCAGCGTTTTATATAAAAAATAAGCTATAACATTTATGTCAACGATGGCATTATTTGTGTTTAAACTTATAACAAAAAAATATGCAAAGCATATATCTCACGACTGCTCATGTAAAGGATACTTCACATCTTAATGAAAACAAACAATTATTTAAAAAAATTAAACGGATATTACAAATGCATTATACCAACGGTGACAAGATTGAGTTCTAAAAGCAAACATATAAATAATCAGCAACGTTTACTGGTCTTAAGCGAATAAAAACGATGAATTTCGTTATGTATTTGCGATCAAATTTACATTGCTAAACATGTACGCATTTTTACATTGAATGAATTTAGTATTGTATATTTATAATCATTTTTAAACAGTCAACGTTGAATCGTTTGTTTGCTTGTGTTCCTATCCTGTAATTAATTTAAGTAAACGCCTTAAAAAATATAGTACTGTCAGTAAGCATACAGAGTTTGAATGTAAGTGTGTTGATCCAATTCAATTTTGTCAATTAGGTCAATTTTCACTTTCTTTTATTCTAAGCAAGTCGGATAATTATAATTTACAAATTAGGATTGTACTAATAATTATTATTAACTAATTAAAACTTCTTAACATTACTGTAACTCAGTAGGCCTAAAACTAACGATTTTAATGAAATCAGACAATTCAAAACAAATAATAATTTAATAACGGTGAAAGCTTTGTATGTAACTGATTTCGCAAAAAGTATTTAATTCATTGATTTGCCAAAGAAATCTAGTTAAATAGACCTGTACCATCATTTCAATAAGTTTCAATCAAGTAAAATTAAAAAATCAAGTCGAATTCCGATTGTTATAAATAATTAGTTAAAATTACAATTATTTACAAGAACGTTAGAATTAAAATTGAAGTTTATCAATTCAGATATATTGTCAATATATGATTTTAAATGAAAATCCGATACTAGATTAGATGGACTTTTGAATGTTTATAGGAATTTAAATTTTATGTAGTAGTAGTAGTAGTAGTAGTAGTAGTAGTAGTAGTAGTAGTAG
>JAQIXG010005179.1:0-11796 GCA_034700105.1 Oconnorella tubifera | reverse complement strand
TTTATTTCAATTATGAAGAAGCAATAACTTGAATTTAATTTAAAATTTGAAAAAAAATTCGGTTGGCTTTTTTTACCCCTTTTGTGACTTTTTTTACCTAGTAAAAATTGGCTTTTTTTACCGTGACTTTTTTTACCGGTTACCGACTATTACAGCTGAGTTTTCGGTGTAAATGCGAAACTTGAATATGGCTCATTAACGGAAACAAACATGCAGTAGCACAAAAATATAACACTAAATTAATAGTGATTATAGAATCTCTATGAAAAAGCATAATATAACACTTAACAGTACTAGTTCGCTGATGTCTCTTATTTAACTGATTTTATAAAATCTTAATGATGATCAGAATTACAATCAATAGAATAAACTGAATAACACTGCAAGTTTCATGGAATTGTATCTTTACTTATAATCGCCATCTTTATAGTTATAAATCACATCGCAAATGTTCTTAATATCGTCTAGTTTTGTTGACAATGTCATCAGCAAGTCAAGTGATAGCCAAGTCCTGTTTTGATAAAATTGTCCACTTTTGCAATAATAATTTATTATTTATTGCGTTTATGGCCTACTAAAACAAAAATTATCTGACTTTTCTTCCTCTTTTGAATTTTGGTATATGATATTAAAACTATAATAATATATTTTCAAACGCTTCTTTCATTTCCATTGAAGTAGGCTTATCGAAATTAAACTTAATTCAAAACAACATATATTCAAAGAAGTCAAAATGTTATAGTCTGCATCATAATACTAGGATGTTTCGTTTTCGATTTGATCTACAATAAGTTCGAGTCATAATTTAAATAGCTTAACTTAAGCTGGAAGTTATAAACTTAATTTGACAAATGACTTTGACAGATATATTAATATAAGCCTACAGTATACTATAAATTTAATATCAACTTTCATGTTGAATTCTATTATAACAACAATGTAACATATGCATAATATTGGGCTATGCTATGTTAGACCTAAAATAATATTTATGTATGACCATCATATAAAGTAAATGCGTTCGATTAAATTTTAAATGCTTTATTCTGGCTTAGGTCAAATTTATAGACTCATTTATTATTCCGTCGTCGTAGCCAGTATATTTACAGAAAAATATATCTAATATACAAAATTTATTTATTAACGAGATATGTTTACATTTAAGATATGTTAAAAAATATATATTTCAAGCAAATATATTAACATTTCAGCCGCTATGCTAAGCTGCTACGTTAACTAGTCATATGCTAAAAGTGACTTTACAGCAGTTGTTTAAGTCCGCCTTATAACCGTGTTATAATTTGATCTTAAATGGACTAGATGGGTACAATTAAAAGGGAATAAAAGTAGTAAAACTATCATAGATTCGTCGTCTTTGAGTCATTCTTATAGTAATTACTGGTAAAAAATAGTCACAGATTCGTTTTTGACATTATAAACAAATTACGGGGGGACGGGAGGGGGGGCGCGCGTTTAGTCAGCTGATGATGTAAACAAGTCAAGTTAATGTAAATAAATAAAATTATTAAAAATACTTGATTAATCCGAGTTAATTATTATATCAATTTATTTATAAATTAATAATTATTGGCGAAAATGTGCAACTTATCTAATTGTATTAATTATTATTATTCGACTATTCGTGTCCTTATAAAAGCTGCTTTTGAATGAGCGAGCTGTTTTCAGTGTACCTGTTTAGTTCTAGATTCCCTTCTCTCCTATCTAGAGTTTCATTGTTTTGTTTAGTCTTTGCTTGAGTATGAATCTTTTATATGATCACCAAATATGTTTTTTTAGTGATGGATACACTTGCACTGTTAAGAAATGTTTCTAGACGTATTAAGGGAAACTTTACATGAATTTCAGTGCTCGTATATTAACTTAATTTAATATATTAATATAATTTGACTTTAATTTACTCTACAACAATAAACATTTAATTTATATGAATATATTTTGTGAATTTGGTAATAAAAGATATGTTATTTATTTAGATTCAATATACCATAATGAAGTTTGCAGCAAATCTTGGGTTTCTATTCGTCAAGGAAGCACCAGCATTGATTGATAGATATGCCCTCGCTGCTTCATCTGGTTTCACTGCAGTTGAATTTCCATTTCCATACGATGTACCGGTCGAAAAAATCTCATCAGCCAAGATTGCAGCCGGTGTTGAACAAGTTTTACTGAATGCCTATCCCGGTGATTTAACCAAAGGTGAGCTCGGAATTGCTATTTATCCCGATCGAAAAGATCAATTTCGAGAGAGCATAGAAGTTTCATTAAAATACCTAAAGGCTTTAGATTGCAAACGTTTGCATATAATGGCTGGGAAAATCAGACCAACTGATGCCATGGCGGAGTTAGAAGACGTGTATATTGAGAATCTTCGCTTTGCTGCTGATCGATTAGAAAAGGAAGGAGTCACTGCGCTTATTGAGCCATGCAACAATCAGTGGATACCGAATTATTTCATGAATGATCCTGACAAGGCTGTTCGTATCATTAATAAAGTTGGGCATCCCAATCTGAAGCTTCAGTTTGATATTTTTCACGCGCAGATTATACAAGGTAATCTGACGCATCATTTAAAGCAGTATTTTCCGTATATTGATCACGTGCAGATAGCTCAAGTACCTGATAGATCTGAACCTGACAGTCTTGGCGAAATTAACTACGATTATATTTTGAAATTATTCGATGAGCTTGGATACAAAGGTTGGATAGGACTCGAGTATTTACCGCGTGGATCTACTGTGGAGGGATTGCAATTTCTAAAGCGCTGGAAATAATGAATTGTATTAATTATAAAACTTAATCATATTTATGGCTCTATGAAGTTTCTAATTACAGAACATATTAAATTGAAGTTTATAAGTGATTTATCTGGTGCTACAGTAATAATTATCGTTAATGCATGAATTAATGATCATCGTATTATAAGATTATTGTACCTTTAGTAATGAGTTTGGTATTTATATGTAAATAAAATAAAGACTGTATATAAGTATTTTGATTATAAGCATATGTGTTAATGCATTTAATATTACAAAAATACACTTATAATGGCCTTAAGTACTTGAAATAAGCTGGTGTGTAATGTGGGACAAGGTATCAGCAGCAGCTTCTTACCAGAGATTTTTTCAAATTATTTAAATTGAAAGTGTATAATGATGGAAAAACATTTTATTATAGTAAATGAGCCTCTCATCCCAGCCTTGTCAGCAATGTAAAGAGCAAAAAAATGATAATTTTCAGTATAATGACATTCATCATCCAAGTATGACATCCTGATTTTGCTTTCTCATGAACTAGATAGCGTTTGAAAGTATTAGAATTTAAAAGTATTTGGATAGTTAATACATCACAACTTTGTTGTAAGACAAGATAAGTAAAAGGGGCGAGAGGTTTGTTCCATTCCATATTTGTTTGATGGTTTACAATCTAGTTCATAATCAAAATCATATTGATAATGGTATTTATGGCGTTGCTGTATTCAAAAGTTAAAATTATTTCTCTTTGTGGAATTCCGTTGGGACTTGCATGAAATTTTCTTCAATATAATTTCAAAATAGTCTGTAAATTTATGTTTGCAACGTAATGAAGATGAATTTTTATTACTTAATTATACCTATTCCTGTCTCAACTCTAACTATATTTATAAGCACTTTCATTATAAGAATTAAATAATTTAATGTTCATAAAGACTAAGATTATTAAATATCTTAAATTATTGATATACATTATTTTACACACAAACAAAAGTTTTTCTGAAATCATAAAACGAAACTGAAACGCGACAAAGTTCATAACTCGGAAGTTTCTTGAAGTTGAGTGATGCATTCCGCTACTTGTTGTGATACATCATGTGTATGAATTCTGTCAACAATAATAGCAAAATAACAATAGACATTTGAAATCATATCAGACATTTGAAAATCATCATAATTGATTCAGAAATAGTATTTTTTACCCTGAAATACAAGTCATGCTGCAGTTTATTCGATTTAATTAAAAATTCATTTTCATAATGTGAATGTTAGAGTCAGCTCAAGTCTTGATAATAGAATCAATAATATCTCCGCTTTTAGTTCAGGCCATCACCTCCTCGGAGCTCAGGTTTAAATAAAAAAAAGCAATATATAGGACTCTGGAGTCTTGAAACTAAGACTGGGACATTGGTTATCATCAAATTCAAACAGTATTGCTTATAGGTCTTTAGAAAATGAACTCAAATGAACTTCATTTTTGAGATTAAGATCTCAGTATTGCAATACTGATATAGGCCTATTGTAACATTTTAGACAAAAAATGTTCTATATTATTCTAGAGTTACAATCAAATATTTTTTACTAGACCGTCTTCGTCCTGAAGATTTGTTTGAAAGAACCAAGAAAAAATGAAGACGAATGTAAAATCTGACCGCATATCTAAAGAGCCACCTCGCAGCAGTGCAAGTATATTACATAGATCTATCGTAAGTGGCTTTAGTTATATAGCGATCAAACACTAAAACAAACAATTAAGTAAAATTTCTAGGCGTACCTTCATAGTCTATTTTGCCATCTTTATTCTTATCAGCTAGCTTGAGCATTTGCCTGATATCCTTATCAGAGAGATTTTCTCCTAGATTAAACATCGTGATTTTTAGTTCATTAGCATCTACGTAACCATTCCCGTCGATGTCGAATATTCTAAAAGCTTGTCTCAGTTCTTCTTCTTCTGTTTTTCGTTGAGGACTTTCCACCCGTCGACAATTTGATCGTGACATCATGGCTAGAAATTCGTTGAAATCAACCGAGCCATTTCCTGTAAGAAACAAAATATAAAGTCATTCCTTTTAATATAAACGAGTCTGAAAATTGTATAAAGTTTTTCGCTTCGTCTGGTATCGGATGCTATTTCGCACTGAATGTTATTGAACGTCATCTCTAAATAATAAATACACAAAGGAATAAAAAAATTAACTACAAATATCTTGTTACAATGTTGCTTGGATTGTGCGTTACAGTGTTGTTTACAATACTGCAATAACAGAGATTGAGATCATGCACTAGATTCAGTCCAATTCTTTTCGTTTTCTTCTCAAGTTATTTATACATTTTTGCACAACGTTGTGTATATTATCCAAATTGAGTTACAGATTTGGAACAAACTGTTCAATAATTTCATAGTATCCCATATTTCTATATGATGTCAGTATAGCAATAAGTACAGCATGAAACAGAATAAAATTTGATAAAAGTCGGCATAGAGAAATTTAACATCATGATATTTATGGTCGCCAAACTGAACAAAATAGTATGATTGAGTAGATTTGCTATTTATGGCTCACCGGGATCAGTTAAAACGAGATTCAGTAGATCGGCATAGGTCTGTTAATACACTAACTATCTATTACGAGAAAATATCTTACATTTCGCCATGAAATGATAACAAAGTGTGAAACGTGACAGTTGTAAGAAAAAATGTGACCTCGTACGAGCATATGTAGGATGCGATAGAACACGACCGACAGATCTGTTGTATTATAATAAGAGTTCAAGGCAATCGATAGAACTATATTACACATCAGCTCTGAAATTTCTAATTTTAACCAAAGGTTAACAAAAGGTCAACAGAAAAATATTTGCTGGCATCGATTTTATAGACTTAACAAGTTTGTGATTCATTAATTTTTGAAAGAGAACTTTTGCGATTTGCTCTCTACGAGTTCAAATCGTCATAGATATTATATTAGATAATCAGTATTAAAACTAATTTGCAAGCCGAAAACATTGTGCTCAATCGGTTCAAGTAATTGAGAAAAATACATTTTCATCTCTATATAATTACATCTTTATATTTCATTTCCAATCTACAGAATTACATAAATATTAGTGCGTTAGAGAAGTTAAAAAGTTATAAACATTTAACTTCAAATAAGTTAAAAAAATCCATTAAATTGTAATTTTTTAATTAGCGTATTCGCCCTTTAATATTAATTATAATCTAGGATACAAGCAAAATTTCAAATTGTATAATATTAAAAAAATTAAACTAGACCGTCAACGTCTACATTGTTGATCATATCGGTGATCTCCTGATCAGTACTTTCAAGTCGAAGTCCATGCATCACTGTTCTGACTTCCTTAGCTGTGATGCAGCCGTCGTTGTCTTTATCGAATAGCGCAAAAGCCTCTCTCAATTCTAGAAGATAAACATTGCAAATAAAATAGTATTGACAAGTACACTGCACAAATTTAAGAAAAAGTCGTACTGACAATGTCGCTTTAGTTGCAGCACTACTTCAATTCTTAATTGTAGTAATAAAGTTTCAAAATTAAATGATTTTCAATGGAGAAAAATTTCAGGAAAAGCATACGAGTGAAAAGATAACCAAATGTTAATTTTAACTTAATACTTTATATTTTACGTTTTATTAAGAAGATTATTGTAATAATGATTTAAGTTGCTTTGTATATATTTAAAAACAATTTTGTGTGAAATCGAATTTTTTTTAATATTAATTTTTAAAATCATAGATCTAGTTTCTTTTCTATTTGCGATTGTCATCGCCAGATTGAAAATGCAACTGCAAATTAAATATAGTGAGAACAATTGTAGGTTATAATAATAACTACGCTTATATACATTTATAGATGTTAACAATGAATTCGCATATCATTAAATATTGTCTAATTGTCTTAATAATTAATGTGTCAATATGATAAGCCTGTGTTTTAATCTTGCGATATATAAGTTCTTAAACTTGCAAAGTGTATATTTTTAAGGAATCGATTGAGTGATTTCCTTCCCTGGAAGGGCTTCTATTCTAGTATAAATGCAATAGACTAAAGGTAGCCTACTTATAATACAAGGACAAGGTTGTGTGCCGGTGTGATTTAAGTGGCAGTGTTGTTTCGGCTACTGTTAACATCACTGCTTGCTTGAACCGTTTCATTCAGTCTTGCAATTAAGTTACATCTAATACAGAGAGTTAATAAAGAGAGTTACACTCTATTGACAAGTAAAATCTAATTTGTATTTTAACGATAGAATTTATTAATAACGCTGCCTTTACCATTTAACAGAGTCGTACGTCGATCCCCTCCTCCCTCATGAACCTATCATTGAGATTGTTAAAAATATTTCTTTTATGACAAACATATATAAGCCTAGGCTTTATTGACTAAAAGAAATTATCAGCACCCTTCACAGTATATGTTTTTAATGTTTTTATTATTTTAAGTTTTCGGGAGTGGGGTGAGGTTTACCTCGGATTCTCGAGCAGGCAGTGCTCATAAATCTTCATAAATAACCCAGCGATATGCCTAAATACATCCATCGATTTCTCGACGTTTATTTAAACTTTCTCTTAGGCTATACAAATTTTGATATACGTCTCATTTTGAGTATACTATAGTATAAAACGAAAGTTCAATACTTACAATCGACACAATTTTACCATTGTTCCTCGATATCTTTCATTAAACATACAAATCGTATACGATATATTTTTACTTAAATCATGTATGTTACTGTTTTATACCTCTAAAAAACACAAGGTCTACGTACCGCTAATATGTTTTTCCGCGTGCATATCCGCCATGGTGAGTTACTGCCCGTCCTTAATCAAGGTTACAAAAAGCTGAATGTTTTTCAGTTTTTAGCTTAAATAATCCGCAATCATTTAACGCTTATTTCAAAACGTTCTACGCGTCGCTGATTTAACGCAATTTAAACTACACGATAATCTAAACACAATTTAATTTGATAATCAATCTGCGATTATCTTTCATCATTAAAATAATAGACTTGCGTAATACATCGCATATGCCTCTAAATGTCGGTAGTTATCGACAGGCCTAAGACAGAAGTTATTATATCGCAGGTGCTTATAGCTATTTAGACGATCGCTCTATCCTTCTCTCGCTGAATGTGATATGATATTCTATGTACCGCCTCGATTCTTTATTTATCTACAGCCTTGGATTCGGCACACGTCTGTCTTGTGAGGCAGATGTTGGGACAAATCTGGGGAAGGCTCAAATAAATTTCATTACCATATTTATTCATTTATATATAAGATATTTATTATATGCATTTATATATAAGATCTTATACTTATATATAAGATATCTGAAGGCATTCTTAGAATGATATATAGCGCAGCACATTTATAATCATTTTAACTTTGATGCGGTAATCTAAGATTTTTGTTAGAAAAACTTTAATTCTTACAGTTGAATAGATACATAAATATATTTAAATAGAGAAAATAATAAATAAATAGATACATAGGAGCTACATAAATAGATATAAATAGATTTTAATAGAGGTAATTAGATTTAACCTATAAATAGCGAGAGCGGGGGGGGAGGGAACTGGTTCCACTTTACCTAAATTTGCCACAAGTAAAAATCAAGCGATATCCTCTAAGACAAATATAGAGGTTGAGAGGCGGTTTCTCTTACAGTCAGAGATTTGATGCCTGAATAGATTCACAGCCCGGCCACCAAAGAGAATAAAAAACAAACTAAAGACGGTTTATTGTTTGCAGTTTCATACGTAGATGATATCAGATTCTGGGCCCCACCTGGCTTTTATCTGACCAGCAAAATTATCAATCATCACCAAAGTCATTGAATCGTTTATGTTGGTAAAATACTGGGCAATAATGTACGGATGAGTCATCTGTGATTTAGAAATTTTGTTAATGTCTCTAAAACTTCAATGATTCTATAGAGAAAGGTAAACAATTATTGCTAACAAGTAGGTAATATAACAAGTAGCTAAGCTTTTCTTGGTAAAATTCCCAATTTACAAACTACATCTGATCCACTATTTGAATAAATTAAATTAAGCCTCTCTCACTTTTTTCAGTCAATCTTCCAATTTGTGTTTTTCTTTTTACATGTCGATCAAATAATTTCTTGACATATTCCTTTATGACATATACGCCTCTTTCCAGTATTTGCTTCACAAGTGAACATAAATCATTAAATGCATATATTAAGTTTACTGTGTTTCTTGGACTGAAAATGTGTTGATCTACAGGAACGCTGTACTGGAGAGGGGGTTGGGTATTCCTCTTTATGTTTATTATACTCTATCATTTTATTTAAATTGAAACTGCTAGGCTTATAGCAATGCAAGTTTAATTAATAGAAGTACCTCATTTTAAATCATTGTTGTAATATATGAAGCGCAATAAGAAAAAAATACACGTATCACTGTCTCACTGAATCGTGCACCTGTTCAATATATTCGATTTGTTATTGGACCTAAGTAGAGTATAATAATTTCACTAATAGTTGCTACCAAAAAACTTATTGTATGCATTAATTATTAAGTGAACTAGGGAGATCGCATAAGATAATATATATAATATCTTGGCGATTATAATGTGTAGATCGTAACTGTAACCGTTATTCCTTTTTTGCTATAAAGAAACATAATATAATCTCTAAGCAAACTGTATATTAAATATAATATCAGGAAAATATCGGGCGTTATAAATTCGCAAACTTCAATGCAAGAGTCGCTTAAGTCCAACGGCTTTATTTATTGAAAAACATTCGCGATAACTTTAGATAGAGAGCATACAAAACTATTGAACATTAAACGATCGACAAAAAACATATCTTAACCGACAAGTGTTTATATACATTGAATTTATCTCATTGAGGAGCTTATGCTGTGTGGAAGATAGCTGAATGTGGTTCCCTGGGATAAGCCAGGATCGTGAACAGATCTACTGTGAAGTGTAATTGTTTTACTGCTCTACTTCTGCGGCTTTAAGTGCGCAAGCCGATGTTATATTATGCTTACTGTTACTGCGTCTGAAGTTCGCGTATTTCACTAGTTTAACGGTCAATGCTTTTAGCGTCTATTGAAGTCACTGAAATTTAACCCTAATTTACCAATAAGATAATATTCAGTTTTTTAAACATCTGTAGAACATTATCGCCGCGAGTGAATGATCTTGTATTGACAACTTTATCATGTTAGAGTAGATCAAATTCATAAGTATTAATACAACCCATACTTTAGATCGTTTTAAGTCACTCATCTCTTTGTTGTTAAGTTAACCGTTTCAAGCTTTATACTATATTATTGATAAAAGAGCTTCTATTTCATTAATTAAAAAATGAATAAAATTTTAACTCAATAGCTCCAAGGACTATAAGACTACACTTAATTAGACTACATTATAAGACTATAATACACTTAATTAAACTACATTATATTTGATTTTATTAAACTATGTTATGTTTGATTACTTCCATATTATTTGTGTATTAAGAAGCAAGTTTAAAATAATAAAGCATTCTCAAATATCTAAGAGTAAATAAATGTGGATTACCAGTTTTATAACAATAGTAACAAATAATAATAGTTTCCTATCATCCAACATGTGTTGCTCAGTCTCCTTTGTTTTAATCCTTTAATTTTAAGAAAAGGCAACACATAATTGCACCCCATTAGCTAATCAATACAAACCAAGGGGCAAGAGTGACTAGTAAGAAAATGAAGCCTAATTACAGATTTCAAGCAACCCAGTTAAACAATCCAACTTAACATTAAAATTTCAGTGACTTTTGAATAAGGCACACTTTTAAATTGATTACATAATTTCAGTAGCTTTAATTCAATACAAGCAAATTAATTAATATTATTTTCAATAAATACTATTATAATTGAATTCACGCGGCTTGAATATAAAACTAAGAAAGTTTACTTTTAAACAATGTTCTAGAATATTCAAATTAGTAAGAAATGTTTAGAAACATTACAGAAAGCAAATTATTCAAATCACTTATAAAAAACAATACAAAAATGTATTTCTTCATGAATTTTCTTAATTATTCAGCAGTAGTTGTCATGTAATGCAGTAATCAATCTATATCAGCGGTTCACAACCTATGAAGCTGCAAAATGTCGAGAACCAATTCTTTATATTCCCTGAACTGAAGCGTACACAGTAGGGTAGTGCTCGTAGAAATTCTGTAAATAAAATTATAATTAATTTAATTTTAAAATCGATTTATATAACAATATAAATGAAAATCGATTTATATTGCTCTTAGAAAAGCGTTCTATCTCATTCATCAGATCGATAATGCTATCGTAGAATATGGATGTCAATTTTACAATAGAATCATACAAAGGCCTGAAATAAATATTTTGTGAAATGACAAATAATGCTTCCACATATCATGCATTGATTTAGAATGATTTTTAAATTGGCAGCTTTATTTAACACATTTGATTTATTTGATTTGATCAGCCTTAATATTTATTTTAAAAACAAACCTTAAAATTTATTTAACTAATTATGAATATTTAAATAGATAAAAGACCACAACATTTAAATAGCATTACTTCATTGTATAGAAATTAAGCTTTGATCAAATGTAATGAAAGAAATAATTACATGCTTTACAAAGTTTACTTGAACTAATTAAAATCTGAAGTAAACCTGGTGAGTCTTTACAATGCAGGGTTTCCAGGTCTCAGCCATAATATCTTAATGCTATCTTAATGCGTTAATTCTAATGCAACAATTGCTAGTATTATAGTGTTTGCTTAATTTTTTGTTTCTTAGTATCACATCAGCACAAAAAGTTTATTTTGTGGCACATTTGAAAGTGGTAACGTCGTTAAAATGGCAGCGCCCACTAAATTTATTATTAACGAAATTCTATGCTATATTATCAATAAATATGATAAAGTGACAATTAGACAACTTAAACTAGTTCTAAGTAATTTCTACACTGACGAGGAGTTGGTTGAGGCGAAAGAAGTTATCCA